>CAOLHI010004851.1:0-91971 GCA_948474755.1 Ctenosaura bakeri | reverse complement strand
AGGAGCATGAATTACATCTCTGGGACCCATTTCCCCCCTGTGAAACATTGATCAGAATGCTAAACAAAACCCTTGAGATTTTCTTTTTTGTAGACTGGTAATCATATTTATGAGCATAACAGTAACTGAACTTTAAAACTTCCCCCAATAAATGCAAATGAGAATGGTCTGTGCACATTTTTTACATCTTCTGGTTTCCTCCACGTCCTATTGGGGATTTCAATGAATAAAATCACATTATTCAGTATTTTATGACATCCATGTAGCACACAGTAATAGAGAGAGAAACATAGTGAAGGTAATTCCAAGTAGACTTTTCCAAAATGTTCATGCAATGTTTAGTTTCTTACTGGATCCATCATAGCCTATTGTATATGAAGAGTATTTGATTCTCTTATGACTCTAATATTCTATAGCCAGGATCTTTTTAGTAATATATAGAGGCATAATGTCATAACATTCCTATATTGTGTCCTTTTATGATTATTGTGGAAGGAGGCATCTACTACTACCTTCAGACAATTATCCCCTGCCCAAAAAACCTGCTTGTTGCAACACAGTGTCTATCCATGGTCATTTAGTGTCTGAGGAGGTTTGGTGCAACCAGCCAGTGTTTGCTAGTATTTCTGAAGCTGAACAGCAAAGAAAGCATCCTCCATGACCTCCCTGTGCTCTTCCAGGGGCACAGGAGGATGGCATCATCTTTTTTTTGCTCAAAAACATAGAAACATAAGTGGACACTGCCTGGCCACAACTAAATGGTTGTGGAGGGGTGATGGGCAGGGGGGTCTAGTTACATCTGGAGCTCTATTATCTGTCAGAAAAATATTGGATCTCCCAAAACGGGTCTCACATGAATTCATGTGAGTTCACTCATGTGAGTGCAGATGAAATCAGTTAGAGATAAGTGTGATCCAAATTATTTGACCAGTTCTCCAACAAATTCAAAGAAGCATGGTGTGGTGGTTTGAGCATTAGACTATAATCCTAGAGACCAGGGTTTGATTTCCTTCTTGGCCATGGAAACCCACTTGCTGTTCTTGGATGCATCACACACTTTCCGCCCTAGAAAACCCCATGATAGGTTCACCTTAGGGTTGCCATAAGTCAGAAGCAACTTGAAGGCACACAAGAACAACAAGAACAAACAGATTCATTGGCTTCCTGTGCATGATCAATTCACACACTCATAACTATATGGATCTCCAATTGAAAGTGTGTTTGGACTGGCATTCAGTTTCTGGAGGTGAAATACTCCTATTGACTAAAACAGTTTTTTTAAAAAAAAAGCATGCATTTTTTCTTGCATGTCTTTCATACATATGCATTTATTTGATTTATTTTGAGGACACAAATCAGCTCACACCCACTATTAACTGTGGCTTTCCAGGTGAAAAATGTGTTTTTGTCTGCATTCAATTTCAGAAGGTGCAAATTCTCCCACTGAGTAAAAGATGTTGGTGAAAACTTTCAAAAACATGCATTTTTCATGCACATTTTTTCCAAAGTATGCATTTATCAGATGTATATATTGAGGACATGTATTACACACACAGTCATAACTGTATAGTTGTCCAGTTGCAAAATATCTTTCAATCTACATTGAGGTCCAGAAGGAGGAAATCCAATAAATACAGATAAAAAACCAGTGCAGACAAATAGATGTATATGCCTGTGTTCTTTATTTCAATTTCAATTGATTTCTATTTTCAGCCAAAGAAAGAAAGATGACAACCAAAAGTTGGGTTCACTTTCACTGAATTAACAGAAGAAAAATTGCAATGGGGAAACCCATATAGGTCATACAAAGATCAGCTGGTCAAACCCAGTCCAGTGTCTGGAGATATTTAATTGGTTGTCCTCGCCTTTTAGGTTCACCTTTGCATAGTCACTCAAAAGGAAGAGCTAGGACACAGGAGAGATGGTTGATTTCTTCCATATTATTTGCAAAGTTCTGTAAAGTGGTTGAAGTAGTGTGGACTGGTGCTGAGACCAGTATCCTACTAGATTTCCATGACCTCATGCTAAGAGCGATTTAGCAATTTTCTTCCCACTGTGAGAAAATACAGCTTTTGAAGATTATTTTCAGTTTACTACTTATTCTGTGCAGGATGAAATTTTGTCTGTCTGTCTGTTTGTTTGTTTCATTAGGGGTTTTTTTGGGAGGGTATGTGCTTTTTTTTCTTTTTTGTACAAAAGCTTGCTCGGTCTGAGGGATGGCCTATGTCCAGTACTGTTTCTTCCCTGAGGGGAAAAGTGTTAATGGCACTCTGGCGGAGAAAACAATGGGGTCTCGAGTGGGTGAATAGTTTTAGCATTAAGTGACAAAGCATTGATGGGAATCATGATAGCTTCTTAATATCTGGCCAGATGAGGAAACAAAAGAGACTTTCAGCAGGGAGAAGAAACAGATTGATGACATTGGTTGCTCTATTGAGACAACTTTGTGGGCTATAGTGTTGGAAGATTCAGTTGCTGAGGGGATTATTGCAAGCTCATCAACATTGGAGCTTCCTGACTAATATGACCTTGTCATGCCCTGAGGTCCCATCTGACCTACTTTTGCACATGTTCAGCCAGTCATCTTTGCCAGCATGGCTTTCCAGCCATAACAGTGTATGATTTATATTTTCTATGCCAACTAAATATATCATATTATGGAGTGAGGGATATAGCATGATAGCATACCCAGATGGCTCAAAAGAGCTGAGGGAAGGCCTGCCAACATTGTCTCCAACACTTGCCACCTGAGGTAGTTGCCATTCTTGGCCAAACAACCCAGCTTAAGAAAGAAGCTTAGAGGTAGACATAGGAATTGTTCTTCACTCTCTATTAAAACCGTTGCACAGAGAGCAAGAAACATCCAAGAACTGCAACCAAATCTTCTCTCTATGCTTAGTAATGGACGGATTTTAGAGGTCAGGAAAAGAATGGTTTACATCAATCTTTTGAACCCCAAGAAGTAAGGAATTAATAAAGCATTATCCATAGAATATCCTGGCCTTGCTTTGCTAGGAAGTTATAGCATGAATTATCAATGACAGTTGCTGTAGGGCCTTCCATGCCTCAGGCAATCTGGTATGTGTCCATCTCAGAGCCTGGGGCCACTCTTGAATTCAATGGTTATTTAAAAGTTCCATGCATTTTCTTTTGCTTCAGGCAGCCCGCCTAAATTTCTAGGACAGGTTATGCATAAAAATTAGAAGACAGCCTAGGAACCAAGTTGAAGATAGGTGAGTAGAGGATTAGGCAAAAGCATAATGACAGAGTAAAAGAGGAATGAAGATCCATGCAGGAAGCATTGAAATTGGAATAGTCATATTATGCAGAGTCTGACATTCTGATGCTATATCAGAGCTTGGAAATATTACCATACCAAACACTGAAGTAACAAATACAAATAACAAATTGCATTTAATTAGTTCAATTTTTCTAATAACTTGGGTTTAACTTAGTTACAATATGATTGTGGTTTAATGAAAAATAAGGCAATTCATTTTTGTAATGTAACCATACCTGGTAATTAATTTTATAATTACAGAGTGTAACTTCACTAAGTGACCAAATATCACTTAATTCAAATGCTGGCTTGCACTTTGCCTCAAATTACTACATCCACATTTTGCTTGAAGAACCGAAAGTTAATTATTTTAGCTATTTTGAAATATGGAATTGTGGCAGGGATGTGTATGTCTTAGATCTAAAACTGTATCTATTTACTTTTCTAAATTGCTAGCAATGTCCTGTTAGCACTAATACTAAATGCCAGACTGTTGAACATAGTGGAGCTTGTTTCTAGATAAACAAGCAAATGATTACACTGTTTATTATTCATAGCATACATAGATTTAAATAGATATTTTTTTCTCTGTGATTTTCTACAACTTGTTCCAGAAATTTAAATAAAATAATTTCCGTATAATTTCCTCACCTATTGTCTATATAGAATGTTACTGAACTACTGACAAGCATGTGAAATATTCTCAGTCTCAATTTTGTTGCCTTTATTTAAATCATACCTGAGTTTGTCCTCTGTTTTTTGTTTGTTTTTACTACTTTGTGAGCCTTTGCCTTTTCTTCCTGCATGGATATTTGCATGCATTTTCAGATCAGAATTTTGTTGGTAGGTTGTAAAAGGAAATACAGGGTACCTCCTTGTACAAAATTTTTAAAAAATACTTTCACTGACATAGCCAGTGGCTCCTCCAGTGTACATCACCAACTGAAACCTGACCATTCTGAGATAAAGCATACGTTTCTTCAAAAATATATATATTCACATATCTACTATATAAAAATCAATGTTTGTCTGTTTGTCTATGTCAGACAGGTGAAGACCTTGTACAATTGGCGGAGTGAGGTGAGAAGACCTCATATGGCTGGCTGACTGTGAAGATTCCATGGAATTCTCACAGGGAGGAGCTGTTACCCTGTATGTTGGGGGTCCTGGGAGGGGCACCCAAATGACCAAATAAAACACAAATTGGGGGAACTTAGCTTGAGCACTCTCTCGGCTAAACGAGAGGCAGGGTAACTTTAGCGAGGATCTTTAACCCTATGTCTATGGCTTCAGGTCAGAGAGCAGGCTGGCAAGTTTAAAAGTAACAAAAATAAGTTTTATTGAATGATAAACAAGAAATAAAACACCACACACACACTAGCTAACTTGGAATCAGAAATGGAGAGCTTAGGGATGGGTAATACGACACCTGGTCTCGTAGTCCTGGAGAGAAAGATGGGGTTCCGGGGAAGAAAGCTCAGCGTGGCTGGCTGAGGGGAGCTCCTTAGACTATATAGTAGACTACCGGCAGCAAGGTGGGATGGAAGTCCAAAGTAGTCCAAGGAAGTCCCAAAAGTGGGGACCTTTTATAGGGTGGAGATTAACTACAGGCTATGTTATGCTCGGTGAGAACAAAGAAAATTTGGAGTTGGACAAAGGAGTTGGAAAAGGTCAAGTTTAGCATGATGGGTTTAGTTCTGGCCCCTCCTGAAACTGCAAACCCCAGGATTCCATAGGATGTTGAAAATGGAATAATTGCACTATAAGAGTGTAGTGCGGAAATGACTTCTGTCTTGCAGGGAAATGGCCAGATTCAGGGTTTCAGTGGCTTCACTCCACTGACCTCACTATAAAAATTAGTTCCACAGAATCCAGTGTAAATGATGTCCAAAAGTTATTTTCTTTAGATAGCAGTAGTCTAAGCTCTTGCAAAAATCTTTGGATCCAAGGGAATTTAATGGTTCCAAATTGAACCTCATCCGTTTACACTCACTTCTGGGTTATGTTCAAGAAAGACATAACTTTTATCAGATCTGGGTTTTAGTTAATACATTAGTCGACAGGAGTGTGAACATAATGCTGACAGGCAGTTACATTACTCAGCAAGATGTGACTGCAAAGTGTGAAATTCTCACTGGCGTTCCTCCAGATATTTGCTGAACAAGAGGAATTTTATTGACCTAGATATTTTATAGGATATCTCTGGATGGATACATTTTCTAATTGCATAAATATTCCCTGATGGCTGGGTTTACATGACATGGTAAATTGGCATTCTGTAAAACTTAGACTATTTCTGCCCTATACTGTTATAGCACTATTATTCCACTTTCAACATCCCGTGAAATTCTGGGGTTTGTAGTTTACTGAGGCCAAAATGCTCTCTGGCTGAGAATTCTAAATGCCCCTTCCTAAACTGCAAACCCCAGAAGTCCAGAGGATGTTGAAAGTGGAATAATAGCACTATACCAGTGTAGTGAGGAAATGGCCTTAGGCTCACAAGAGTCCACTTGATGACTATGGTTTTATACCATACACAACAGTAGCCATCTTTCTCTCCCAAGAAGTCAGAGACAGAATCCACAGTTTGTTCTAAGATTTTATTCTCTGACATCTCACAAGAAATCCAAACCTAAGACCTGACTGGTTCATGAATCATGAGAAATAAACCATGTAGGATGAATCATTTAGCTGCTCTTGTGGCAAGCTGGAGTAAATGCAGCATGAGAGCCAACACACTATATTACCTACAGTAAGGCAGAGTTCCCACAGAGCTCAGGCCTACTGTGATGTCAGAACATGCCTATCAGGATAATTAGACCAATATGTGAGTCACAGTTCATCTTTGCACTTCAGTAGTAATATGGTAAGGGAGATTAGCATGTCTCATATACCCCACGGGGAAGAGAGATTCACTGACTACTCATTAAACCAGAAACACAAAAGGAGAATGCTGACTTCTTAAGGCTTAGAAGTACTTAAATAATTAACTGCAGATAGCTAGTTGCAGATAACTAATTTCTTATAATCCATTGCTTCTCGATGAAACAAAGGTATGTACAAGTTAACATTATAACTGTAATTTAACAAGAAGTAAGAATTCATTTTCAGATGTAAATGTCACTTACAAAACTAGTTTTATAGTTACAGAGGTGTAGCTTCAGTAAACGGTGAGGGAAGAGTTTTCCATGGATCAAGAGCTGCTTCACGCTGAGTCCAGTCCTGCTGGCAAAAGGTCTGCTCTGTGTGCTGAAGCAGTGATGTAGAGGAGGAAGGGTAGTTTGTTTTATTATAACAACAGGCCACAAAAAACACTCAGATGTCTTTTTTAAAAAACACTTAACCAAAACTAATTATTTTTTGTCACTTTTGAAAATGGAAAAGGAAAATTACTTCTAAAATTGTGATGATAATGGCAGCTCACCAGTTTGGTGGTGGTGGTAGGATTTCTCAATATAATTGGAACAATTGCTTTGTAAGAACTTTTCAAGCTTTGCTAGCTTCCATGACATTTGAAGATCCAGCAAAAGGAAAGTAAAAACGCCTGGAACCTGCTTTGGGGGTGGTGGGTGTGTGGCAAGGCCTAGCATATTTAGGAAGCCACTGGTAGGGATATACTACCAAATCATTTGGGAAATATGCAAGTGAGCCATGCCATGCCTGTGAGTCATGATATAAATGACATCTTGATGAAGATCAATCGGAGGACATTGTGGAAAAAATGACACCTCCAAGTGAAAATGCATTTCACCCTTTCCAAAGATGATCATCTCTGGCAGGTGGATGTTATAGCACGCCAGACATTGACAAAGTGGAAAGAAAAGAAAGTGGCAACAAAAGGAGGCAAAGGAAACAAGTTGAGGAAGAACTCACTGGAGGGAGTCAAGAAAAAGGCTGGACTCTACTGAGCTGAATATCACCAGGGAACTGTCAAGTCTTAGGCCCTTTTCGCACGGGCCTTTTCTCACGCGACAGCCCCGTGAGCCTCGCGGGAGTGTCGCTCCGCACGATGCACTCCCACTTCCGCTGGGCTCACGGGGCTGAAGTGGCGCGAGCGCAGGTTTCTTGATTTTCGCTTCGAAGTGAAAATCACCCGCGCTCGCACAACGCTCCCGGCGCCCGCGCACACTTACCTCTCGTGCGGAGCGTCGGAAGCCGGCCGGGTCGTGCTTCCTTCCCTCCGCCCCTGCGGAAGGAAGGGACGGGGTGGGGCGCTAGCGCGACGGACGCGACACATCCTGCTTCGCGCACGCGTGCGGGGGGGGCAGATGCGACAAGCGCCTTTCTCGCACGCTCGTGGGGGGGCGGACGTGACAAGCGCCTTTCTCGCACACGCACGGGGGGATGGAGGGGACAGGCTCCTTTCTCTCATGCGTGGGGGGGATGGAGGGGACAGGCTCCTTTCTCTCGTGCGCGGGGGGGGAATGGACGGACGCGCGAGCTGCCTGCTTCCCCACTCGTTCCTTCGCCTGCGGAAGGAAGGAGGGGGGAAGCGGCAGCCTCCCGGAGAAGGCTTCTTGCACGAGCTGCCCTCCTCTGTCGCGCGAGCGCCGGCGCTGCGAAAAGGGCCCTAGGGTCAGAAGAACACTTTGCTTCTGTCCTGGATCTCTTCCATGCTATGCTATTATAGCACTATATTTCACTTTAACTGCCATGGATGCATCCTATGAAAGCGTGTGTAGTTTGGTGAGGCTCCAGAGAAGCTCTCTGGGCTGAGGGTTCTACAAACACCTCTTTAAGCTGCAAAGCCCAGAGTTCCATAGTACGTTCTCATGGCAATTAAAGTGGAACTATAGTGCTATAATTGTGTTGTGTGAAAGGGCACCTGGGCTCTATTCCAAGACACAATGTGAGGCTTCTCTGTGTTGCTCCTGAAACTCTATGGCTTGAATTCTGTGCTACTAGTTGCAGTTTTTCCAGAGAGTGCACAGTAGTGGTGAAGGAAGGCTGTCAAATCTGCTAGGTACAAGCAACTTTTTTTTCTTCAGTGCCTTACTTCTTTCATGGTTACTTCAGCCATGGTCTTTTGTGTTCAGTAGGCACAACCTACACCAGAGTCATTATGCCAATAGAGCATACCAACTGGTTTACGACATCTTGATTATTTACATGAAACAGAACTAAAAGAAGAATGTAAGTTACACTTTTCATCCCCCCCCCGACCTTGGTAGCTGTTGTTTTGGAAGCAAATCTGAAGAGTATTAACTCACTTGTCACAAGTTTTTCAATTTCAAAGTGTCATATGGTCATGCACATGACCTAACCAACATTTACCACTTTTCAGCAGGGATGAGTAAGAACTTTGCTGATCATTTCTTCATACAAACATTCCAAAGTTCAGATATAGCCTCATAAAATGCAAAGGAAATAATTCCTTCCTGACACAAATTGCTTCTGGCATACTCATTTTTCTTGAGCATAGCATAAATTCAGTTGTTAGTCCCAGCCAGAATAAACCTTTTTAGTCAGTGCAAATTTAAGTTAGCATGTATGTATATGTGTGTGTATATACACACAACTGACCCAAGTATGAAATTGGGAGAAAGGGGACCATGCTGGCTGCAACTTCTGGGCACTGAAGCTCAACACCATCTGGTGTTACCCCAAAATATGGATGACTCCAAGGTCCACCCACATTGCCAGTGTTTCTGTGAAGCCATGGGGAATATTAGCTCAAAGGGGAGGCCTGCAAGAGAAGGATAACCTAACAGGATCTTTTACATGTGTGTATACCAGTACCAATGCAGGGACACAAGCTGGACATTCAAAGAATATTTGCTTTATTGGGGAATTAACAATCACATGCACACAAGATCTAAGCAGTCTTTCAATCACACAAGGCTAGCAAAAGGAAGGGAAAGTAAAGTTGCATAGCAAGGAGTTAGGGTGAAGATATTTACCTGAGGAAAAGAAACAAAGCCATGTGGCCCAGACTATGGCCCTTTCTGCACAAGGTGAGGGAATCACTCCATGCCGTTACCTACTGCTTCTTCTGGGGTCCGAAGCAACACGGACTGTCCCTGAAGCCCTTCCACAGGGCTCCTTCTTGATCCAGGGTGAATCGGAGCAGTGCAAGGTCTGTAGATCTGCACTGCTCTGGCTTCCAAAATGGCAGCTTCTGGTTGGCCATGGGTCCCGACCAACCACTGAAGCTTACCATGCCTAAAGCTCGCCCTCCACAGATCGAAAGCTTGCATTGGTGCGAGCCTGCGAATCTGCACAAGGGAGCAGGAACGCAATGGCGCATTCCAGGAAAATAAAGACCTGTTTTTTTCCGGTCTTTCAAAAACATGCTGAAGGACCACTTGGGGTCATCTTGGAGTGGACTGAGGTGCAGATCTCCAGTAAGTAGTCCACTCCTAGTCTGCTCCAAGGTGCAGACTACCTCCCTGCGAGGACACACTGCCCCATTCTAATTACCTGGTGCGGAAAGGGCCTAAGAGTCCAAGGGTAGTACAGGAACAGCAGAATAATGGCCTATGTCCAGATTAATACTAACTATCTGGCTCAGAGACAGGGTTTAAATACTCTTCTTCCACCTGGAGGGGGGAGGTGTTAATGGTTCTCTGGCAGAGCAAACAGTGGGTTAATGACCTTAGCATTAAGTGGAAAAGACTGGTAGGAATCATGATAGCTCCTTAATGGCGAGACAGGTAAGAGGACAAAAAGGGAGTTTTGATAGACAAAGGAAGAGGGTCAAAGACATTCAGTCATTCTGTGGAGGCACTTTGGGTGCAATTGTATTTTAAGGCTGTGTTGGTGAAGGACATTTGCAAGCCAATCATCACTGAAGCTTCCTGACTATGACCTAGCTATGCTCTGACATCCCAATCTGACCTAGTTTTGCAACACATGTGTGCAGCCAGTTTCTCTTTGCCAGCAAGCTTCTCAGCCATAGCAGAATATAGTTTATATTTTATGCCAATTAATATTTTCCAATTAAACCAAATCATGGAGTAACAATGTACAGTTTGGTAACACTGAAGAGCCTTGTTCTTGATTCTGTATGACAGGTAAGCAGTTAAAGCATCCCCATATGAGCCTTTGAGCATGCACATAATTCAGTGTTTTTTCTTGCTTTATCTTAGTCTGGGTCACTTACGAACCTTGCAAAAGCCAGTTTAATTCTTTATTCGCAAAAGAAAAAAAAAGAAATCAAGACTTTCTTGGAGGGTGACTTTAATGGTTGAAATAGCACCAAATACTTAACAGGTGAGCCCCCTGTTAAGTAAAAGAAACGCAAGTCTTGCTTGATCCGCAACTGTTGGACTTTCTCCTATAGTCAGAACTGACGTGATCTATCTGATTTTTGTATCTAGACATGGATAGAGATTCTATTTATAGAGCTGGGAAAGAATGGATATTGATTTCTCTGAGGAGTTCAAACTACTGCTGGTCCTACTTATTCATGCTGTATTAAATACACACACACACACACACACACACACACAGTTTCTAAGAATAAAGGACAAGAATCAAATCTACACATATCGTAAGTGTCATCTACCTCTTATTTCATTAAAGAAAAAAAGATATATAGGCAGTTATGTTCTACAGTTCTTTGACTCAGTATTTCCCAATTTGGGCTCTTCAGACATTACCAGACTATCATTCCCATCCTCCCTGTTCATTGATCAACCTGGCTGGAAATAATGGAATCACAATCTCTGATGATGGAAGGTTGGGAAAAATAGCTTTTGAGTTTAATTGCTGAAATGTGGCAAGCAATAAATGAATTGATGCCCTGGGGTCCTCTAGTTGTTGAACGTGTTCATGATGTTTGAAGAGCCATCTGCTTTTAAGAATGTGTTTCAGGTTTGTGACATTTTGACCTTTAATGGCTAGGTCTGTTGCTGGTGTAATGTTTTTAGTTTATGGCCCAAATGTAAGAGCTTCTGGATCAGCATAGCAATGACTAAGATTGGCTTTTAGAGTGCTGATGTAAGTTTCTTACTGATGACTCTGTGGTACTATGAATCAGGGGATCATAAATAGTGTAGTAAATGTCTAACCCTACCAGTGGGCCAGACGTGGGCAACAAGCAGTTCTTGGACTGCACATAGCCCATTAGGGCTTCTAATGTGCCTCCTGTGGGCCCCTGACTTCCCCACATTGAAAAATAAAAATTTGTGCAAGAAGTCTAGACTTGTACTATGCTATATTTAATCTCTTTTTCATAGTACCAACCACAATCATTTAATAAACTTCCTGGGAACCAAACCAGCCATAATAAAGGGTGTGTTGGTGTGAATCAGGGTTTTGAAAAATGAGCAGGTATGGCCTGATAAGATCTGAGAAAGGGTGAAAATGACCAAAACTGCCCAACCTTGTCTCTGACAGACAGAAGCAGACAGGGTTACCAAGTCAGGACTATGCCAGAACCTAGACTGCATGGCCAGAATCTGAGACCTAGGGATGACCCCTTGTGATTTCAAAGAGGTTAATCCCCAGGGATGTTATAAGGGTGATACTACATAGTGAAGTCCCAGGTGATACAGAATCATACATCACCAGGCAAGGGGCATCCAGCTGAACTTCCCACCATGCAACAATACATAGCTCAAGAAATCCTGAAAAATGGACATTCAACTTGCTTTTAAAGTTCTGCAAAGCAGGAGACTCCCCACCCTCTGAGACAATTCATGCCATTGTCAAACAGCTTTTTACTGTTAGGAAGTTCTTCCTTATGCTCAGGTGGAATCCTTTTTCTTGTAATTTGGTTCATGTATCTGTCTCTGGAGCAGAACAAAACTAGCTTGTTCTCTTTGTCTCTGATGATTCTGCCTTCTGTCCCACCAGCCTCACTGGGCAGTACCAGCTGCCACTGGCCTGATTCAGTATAAGACAGATTTCTATCCCTGCTTCTTTTTACTATACCCTATAAACCAACTTGCAAAAAAAAAAAAAACTTTTAAAATTAGAAGACCATGAAATCTTGTTGATGCTCTTTACTCTACAACCTTTGTAGAAATGTATTATTGCCTGATCATCTGGGTGAGATTCATTTGTCCTCACCGCATGGAAGTATATGGCTATTTCCAAGCCCATCACAAGCTATATCTGATGGGATGATCTGAGCACCAGCCTGGAGCCATCTTTGACTTCCAATGGAAGTCATTAATGTGTACCTCACAATCAACAATGACTCTATTATATCCTATTTACCCTTAAAATCTATTGTTTGCCTGCAGTTAAAGTCATTTTAAGATGTTGTTAAGTCATTCTGGAGGGAGGGAGGGAGGGAGGGAGGGAGGGAGGGAGGGAGGGAGGGAAGGAATAAATAAAGAAGAATGTGTTCCAAGAACACTAGAAAACAGTTTTAGTAATAGAATCAGCATTCTGTGTTTATTAAGATGGCTATCATCAGACTAAATCCGATAGGTATACCAAACAAGGGTGGGGGGAAAATCAGTGGAACTTACATGTTTACTTACCACATTCCCACTTTCAGAATTTCACCTATGGAGTTTGGTAAAAGGTGATCATTTGGGCAGCAGGAACTTTTCTCCAAAATATGAGCCCTTGCATAAAGGGAAATAAAGTCACACTTCACTGAAAAATTAAGATCCTGTCTGCTTTCCTGGCAAAATAGTTTTATGGGATACAGTACACCATATGACACAATTCTGTCCAACTCTTACTTGCTGACCAAAGAATGATGAATTGTAGTAAACATGACAACTCTGCTAAAGATCAGAAGTGTGAAAAGTTTACAGGGTCCATTTTCCTTGTGTTATTCCATATTGTACCTGCTTTCCACCTGTGGAAATTTGCACACATGTTTGTGTGCTTTCCCTTAAACCTATGCATTTTATATTATCTTTTCCTCAGCATATGTATCTTTGTGCACATCATTCCCATTGACGAAGGTGGGTTTGTGTGTATTTTTGAATGGCACATTTTTGAATATTACAGATTCATATCTGTAACATGTACACATGGTTTATGGATACTTTGCTTTTCAAATGCACCAGAAGTCTTACAAATGATCAGAGGAGAGGGGAACTTTGCCTTTCAGCAAGGCTTGCACAGTGCAAAATGTATGCCTTTATTGATCATTTTGACCTCCAGTAAAAATTATTCACCATCCGACTGTGCACAGCCTTCCTAACAATGCAGCCCTATAGATGTCTTCTGAAAGGCATGTCCCATTTTATGCTTCCATTAGTTGATACAGATTCGTAGATAGGCCATTTCCTCACTAGCCTATTATACCACTATGATTCCACTTTCAACATCCTATGGAATCCTGGGGTTTGCAGTTTAGGGAGGGGCTACATGGCCCCATCCCAAGACTGCAAACCCCAGGATTCCATAGGATGTTGAAAGTGGAATCATAGCGCTAGAACAGGCTAGTGTGGAAACAGCAGAGAAGGTAGGTGAGTATTTGTTTTATTAGAAAAATGCAGTACATTGAAAACCATACAATACAGTCTTCTGTAGTTCGGGGAAATATATAAGGAAATGTTGTAACATTAGGGAGATCATGCTTTTAGGGTCCAATCCACAACTACTTATCCAGAAGTAAGCCCCACACAAGATAGTGGGACTTAACTTCTGGTTACAGATGGCTAGGAGTAGACTACTTCAGTATAAGTGCATGTTTACTGACAGTCTTCCTTCTCTCAGTAAAATTCACTCTCAGACAAGTTTTACTGAGTGACAGACTTAAAGCATTCTATATTTTACAGAGGTCTGCTTATTACACTGAACTATGTATAGAAAGTATAATTATAAGTCTTAATTTTACTTCACAATGATTTCATATTTGTTTATAGGTAAGTACCATTTCAGGGTGTTTACTATAAATAGCAAATTGTTTTTAAGTTTCTATCAAACAGAATGAAAGAAATGAACTAAAAATGCTATTACATTGGAAGAATATGTGTAATGATATTTACAAGTCTGAAGAAATTAGAAATAATTGTACAAAGCTGGATGATTATCTAGAGCCTTGGGGGGGGTATTAAAAACACACAAAGCTGAAGGCCATAAATTAATCATCCAAGATGGGTGATGAAAATTATTCAGATTTTTGAAACCCTGGGGTGTGTGGTTGCTGCTATGAAATTAGAATCAACTCATAAATAAAGGTTCACAGTTGGACCCATACATTTTGTTTGGGTAATAAAGATGACAGAATAATCTTTCTGACAGCCAGTGAAAGGGTTCTAACTGGGCTTTGCTGCTCCAAAGTCATTTCACAAGGACTTAATTATCCACTGTTGCTGGCAACTTGGTACAGACAACTACAGGGCGGATGGCAAGGCAATGAACAGTGCTGTTGAGCAATTGAATAGTACCTTTTGTATCTTGTGGTATTCCGAAAAGCTTATGCTGACACATATGGGCTTCTGTTTTTTCTTAATTATAACACAGTAAGGCTGGTTATGTTAACAAATATTTAAGTTATGGACACCCAATGGGCTTCATACCAAACAAAAGTTCTGTCCTAAACCTGTTCTAAAGCTCTTTCCACTCCACCCTTCCAGCAAGCCATAGGGATGGAAGAAGGAAGGGACTGTGATGATACTGTTATCACGGTTATGATATGTCGGGTGAGAACACTAGATATCCTTTTGATATCGAATAATTTGGCCTTTGCTTGACCTTTCTCTGCCACCCCATTCCACGTGTTTGCAGAGGCCTCCTGGATGAGCACGTACGGGCGCGGTCGTTAATGGTTGTACATTCCAAGACCCCATTTAGGCAAGCAACTTAAGCCTCTCCGTTGCTTTAGGGAAAAACCTCCCTGCAAACCGGTTCTGCTCAGCTCGGATCTACACAAAGACATGCAGCCAAGAGCCAAGCCATTCCTTTGTATCGGGCCATTAATGAACTGGCCATGCTATTGTCATCAAGAGCTAAACCAATCATGCAGAACTTGACCTTTTCCAACTCCTTTGTCCAACTCCAAATTTCCTTTGTTCTCACCGAGCATGACATAGCCTGTAGGTAAAATCCACCCTATAAAAGGTCCCCCCTTTTGGGACGTCTTCGGACTACTTTGGACTTCCATCCCGCCTTGTTGCCAGTAGTCTGAAGGAACTCCCCTCAGTGAGCCCTGCTGAGCTTTCTTCTCCGGGACCCCGCTTCTGTCCAGGACTACGAGACGACGTGTCGTATTGCCCTTCCCGAAAAGCTCTCCATTTCTATTTCTCAGTTAGTTAGTTTATGTTTTGTCTTGCGTGTTTCTTGTCTTTAATAAAATATTGTTTGTTACTTTGAAAACCTTGTCTAGCTGCTCTCTGACCTGACGCTGTTAAAAGATCCTTGCTAAAGTTACCCTGCCTCTTGTTAGCTGAGAGAGTGCTCAAGCTAATTTCCCCCAACTTGTGTTTTTGTCTGGTAATTTGGGTGCCCCTCCCAGGACCCCCAACATACAGGGTAACAATACTTATGCACTATGTCATTGCAGTCCCATCATTTTCCCCTCACCAGATGACACAATCATGCTGCAAATCATTGATGAGTTTTCCCCATCAATGAATGGCAATTGCGCCACCATCCTGCCATGCATCTGCACTTACTTTGTCTGTGGAGGTCCTGGAAGCACAACAGCTGCACTTCCTGCCCCAGCACAGCCTGGAATAGTACCCAACTGCACTGCAGCAGGAAGAGGTGTGGCCATTGTACTTCCTGGTTCCCAGAAGCAGTGAGTGTGGAGGGGAGCACTCTTGTCATTCTCCCCTCCCAGCCAGCCCAATGCCAGGACCCACACCATATGTCTCTGTGACCAGGTAAGGTGCGTAAAGGGCCTTAGTGTTAGTCCCAGTTATAATAGAGTGATCGAACTGGATTTAAAATGACTCATTTATCAATGGATTCAAAAACTCTGTTCTAGTTGCAAATAACTAACAGGATTCCAATGTTCATTTTTTTAACTGGTTTTAACTCACCAGATTGTTTAATACACATTTACTGTAACTGTTTTAAATGGTTTTAAACTGTTAAAATTAATATTATTGGCAGGCTGGCCTGAGATCTTTGGATTTTAATATTTTAATAACATAATACCATACAACCTAGGCCCTTTCTGCACAGCATTTGCCATGCAAAAGGGTGCCTGGAGCATCGCGCGATTGTGAGAAGCAATCTGCATGATGCACTTACAATTGCATGACACTCCAGAGGCCAGCAGGCACCAATTGCATACCTTTTCATTTTCGGCTGGAAGCCAAAAATGGTGCGTGATCGTGCATTGTTCTCGGGCCCCGCATTTCTCCCAGGCTGTGCTGCAGAAGGAAGAGGTGGGGCTCTCACACAAGCAGGCAGCTCGTGTGGAGCCAAAGGACCCCGGATGTGAGAGCCTCTCACTGGAGGCTGCTTGTGCGATCTCCGCACCCAGCACTGGAAGAAGGTAAAGTGCAGAAAGGGCCATAGTGTAAAAATGACTGGTTTCTCAAAGTGGGTTTTTTAAATGGCTGTCCAAAGGACATTAGGAGAGTCCTCCTGAATCTGACCAAAGGCTGATCTAGTCCAACATCCTCTTCTCCACAGTGACCAATCAAGTACCTATAGGATGTTTACACACATGACATGAGTAAGGCTCCTTTTACTATTCCCACTCAGCAACTGGTATTCAAAGCCATGCCGCCCCTGTTGCTGGCTGTAGCATAGGCCTTCAACTAAACTGCCTAAAACAAAAACATGGAGTGATTTAACACAGCACAGGCAGGTGTAGAAAAATAACTGCCTAGTAAACTGGGGGATGTGGAGAATATACCAGTTCACAGCACAAGCAGCAGAAGACTGCTTTCATGACCATTAAGAAAAGTGCACTTAAGTGGTATATAGTGGGTGGTAAGAGAAGGAAGGTAACACTCAGGCCCTTTCCGCACCAGGCAATTAGAACGGGGCAGTGCGTCCTCTCACGGAGGTCATCTGCACCTTGGAGCAGACTAGAAGCGAACTACTTACTGGAGACCCGCACCTCAGTTCACTCCAAAATGACCCCAAGTGGTCCTCCAGCATGTTTTTGAAAGACCGGAAAAAACAGGTCTTTATTTTCCTAGAACGCACCATTGCGTTCCTGTTCCCTTGTGGAGATTCGCAGCCTCACACCAATGCGAGGCTGTGATCTGCGGAGGGCGGGCTTTAGGTGTGGTGAGCTTCAGCGGTTGGTTGGGACCCACAACCAACCAGAAGCTGCCATTTTGGAAGCCAGAAGTCGCCATTTTGGAAGCTGGAAGTCACTGTTTTGGAAGCCGGAGCCACTATTTTGGAAGCTGGAAGTCGCCGTTTTGGAAGCCAGAGCAGTGGGGATCTACAGAGCTCGCACTGCTCTGATTCGCCCTGGACCAAGGAGGAGCCCTGCGGAAGGACTTCAGGGACAGTTCACGTTGCTTCGGACCGCAGAAGAAGTGGTAGGTAATGGCGGAGACTGATTCCCTCGCCTCGTGCGGAAAGGGCCTCAGATGAGCATCCATAGAGAAATGAAACCATCAATAAAAGTGATCTTAGTGGTGAATCTGCTATGCAGAACCCATCACCCTAAAGCTAGGGCTAACACATGCTCATATTATTATTATTTCTTTCATATAGCCAGCAGCATCCAGCTAAGAATATACTGCATTTAACTCATGGATAATTTTTCAGACAAGATCAATGAAACAGTTTGTGTATGGAGGATGAACTGAGTGTGTTTGACTGCTGCACCTGAGAGACAGCTTAGAATAAGAGACATAAACAACCTTCCACTGTCCAGACTGAAAAAGATTATTCTCTGTTATGCCTGAAAGAGTGAACCATCAAACCCAGACACATCATGCAGTGTCATTTGGCAGATGAGATATGTCACCTCTTCTGTGGTGGTTATTGTTAAGCTGACTGTCAGTAGTACGGTGGTTGCCAAATGTAAACTTCTTTGCTCTTTTTCTGACAAATATATCTGATGCTCCTCTGCACCCAGAAACCAAGAGTGCAGGCTTTCATGTAGATAACATTTATCAGGACCAATATAAAATATAAAACATCCTGAGGGAGCCACGATTAAATGGCTATCAGTACATTAAGTGGAGGCCAAAGGTAAATCCTTTCACTTTATATTAGGTCCTTTTTTTTTGTCATTCATTCAGTAGCTCCTCATTCATCTTTCTGAGTTGCTGTCAAAATTTGTCAAAAAGAAAAGGTGATCATAGAGTTGTTGGTTTCTCCTAAGTGGCACATGTAAGATAACAGGTTGGTTACTTCCATATAAAACTATTATTTCTGAAATCAAGAGTACATTTGTTACATCAGTGATAGACTTGTTTGTGAACATAATGATAATTTCACACTGTTCTGTTCTTCCAGATAGCTGATGGAAGAGTTAGATAAGAATAGCAAGTAGTCAGTCTTAAGCAAAATACTAACCTCGTTGATACATGTTTTATTCTGTTTCCTAATCAAGAAAATAGTATAAAAACATGAAGCTTGAAGAATAAAGTTATTCTTCTGGATCACTACTGCTAGTAGGTTGGACTGAATGCAGTTCTGATTATCAGCAGGATCCTTCGGCCAAAGAAACTTTTTTGTATTTTACTGTATTGCGTACTTTGCATTCTGTGTTGCTACCTCACTTCCTACCCGGTTTCATAGTTCATCTCAGTTCTGTGTCCAACCCTTTCAGATTAGGTGGGTATGAGATTTTGACCCACTCACAGTGGTCTACTGACAATTACTGCCATTGACATTCATCTTTTAGGTCAGATGGTTGCGAGGGGGTGGGAGTATAATGGAATTTCCCCACTGTGAGAAACCACAAGGTTGTTGTTTTTTTGTTTGTTTGGGTTTTTTTTACTTAGTTTTTAAAAGATGGCCTAAGATGCCAACAATATCTCTACTCTAGGAGACATTCGAGGCCCAGGAAAGGACTTTCATGTAACAGAAAATATGCAGAAGTCCCAGCTGTTTGGGAGGTGTTTCCTTAATTTTTAATGTACATTTGGGGGATACTGGTGGGCCCTTAGGGCCTCAAAAACACTGTTGGGGTCACATGCAGGCCATAGGCTGCACTTTAACCACTCCTGCTCTAAACACACATACACACACACACACACACACACACCTTTAAACTGTTTTGTCTCATGGGCTGTTTCTCTATCTTATTAGGAATAGTTGCCGCTTAGATGTGGAAAAGAGTCAGTGTGGTGTAGGTGTTTGTTGGTCTAGCTTCTGGGAGACCATGGTTTGAATCTCTTCTCAGTCATGGAAACCTATTGGATTAACTTGGGAAAGTCACCCTCTCTGAGTCTCAGAGGAGGCCAATGGCGAACGCCCTCTAATGACTTCTTACTCAGAAAATGTTATGATAGAATTGTGGATCCAGACCCAATTTGATGGCTTTTGATTTCCAAAAGGCACCTGGTGAATACAGACTTATTCATCAATTGTCTTATCCTAGACATTAAAGATGCCTTTTCTGGGGAGCTCAGCATTTTTTGTTAGACATCTTTTGATGCAGAAGTTTGGGAAGCATACAGAAATGGAATTGGGGCTGAACTAGCAAAATATGACATTAAGACTGCATTTCATTTTCTCCCTGTTCCTCCTTGGGACTTTGAGTTACCAGACTTTTCCTTTGATGACCTTTTTTTAACACGGTTCAAGCCCTTATTGTCAGTTGTTCCATCTCATACACTGCATTCAAAAAGTTCTGTTTTTTTCTTAAATGGGCCCCTAAGCTTAGATCGAGGAAAAAAGGGGTTATTCATTATTTGGATTTTTTTTATGCTATTGTTGTCCTAGCGCAGCCAGGAATAGGACAGTGTGCCTTTTTGATGGTGGAGTTTTGCTTCTTGGAATCTGAATTGGATGTGTCCCTAGCCAATAAGAAAATGGAGGGACCTAGTTATTGCTGGGTTTTCCTAGATGTTGAGATTGATACCATGGAACAGCATTTAGGCCCTTTCCACACTGTACCTTCTTCTGGCACTGGGGTGTGGGGATTGTGCGAGCAGCCTCTGGCAAGAAGATCTCGCATCCAAGGTCCTTCGGCTCTGCACAAGCTGCCTGCTCGCATGAGAGCTCCACCTCTTCCTTCCGCAGTGCAGCCTGGGACCTTTCCAGTCTGTGCTGGGGCAGGAAGCGCAACCGGCGTGGCTCCGGAGGCTCTGCACGCCAGGTAAGTACACGTGGGCCCAGGAGCAATGCATGATCACTCACCATTTTTGGCTTCTAGCAGAAAATGAAAAGGTGTGCAATCGGCGCCTGCTGGCCCCTGGAGCATAGCATGATTGTTAGTGCGTCGTGCAGATTGCTCCTCACAATTGCACGATGCTCCAGGTACCCTTTTGCATGGAAAATGCCATGCAAAAAGGGCCTGAGACTCCTAGGGAAGAAGCTTGGGGAAAGGAAAGTATTTTTGAACTTTTGAAGGAAAGTATTTTTGAATTCATGGGGCATAGGAAAGTATGCTTAAGGAATTTCAGGAGCTCATTGGTAATTTAAACTTTGTTTGTAGGCTTGTACCAATTGGTAGGGCTTTCTTAAGCATCTATGTGGAATTTTGAAGCCCTATCATAGTATTGGAACTAATGAGGGGATCAGGGAAGACTTGGGGTTTAAGGAAAAAAAAAGTCTTCTTCAATGGGATTACCGTTTAGTTGAGCCAACAGTCTGGCATGCCTTAAAGTTATTTGAAGATGCAGCAGAATGTACACAGAAACACACAGTTTCACAGTGTATTTCTGTGTACATTGGTGTGCTCAGGTATAGCCTGAGGAGTGGGCTGAAGCATGTTTGCTGTCAGATTTAATATACCTGGATTATTATTATTTTTATGATCATGGCAGCTATGCCGATTTGGGATGAGGTGTGGGCTAATTCCTTTGTCCATTTCTGGTGTGATAATATAGCCACTGGACATATCATTTGTTCCATGTCATCCAGGTCCCCACAAGTCATGCATTTGGTCTGGGCCTTGACATTGCAGTGTTTGCATTATAATATACTTTTCACTCCTCTCCATATGGCTGAGTTGGACAACAGGCTTGCTGATGCTCTCTTCTGTCAACAGAGTGAGTGTTTCAGACACCTGGCTTCAGATGCAGAGGCCCATACAGATCACACATCGACAGACCTGTGGAAATTTGGAGGGTTGAGGTTGTCACCTCTCTTTAGTTCCCAGTACCAGGAGAAGTTATAGGAAGCTTGGTTTGGAGTTTGAATAGTTCTTGCTGACCCATACATCTAAGATGGATTGGAGGGAGGGTCAAATGTAACATTTGGACTTTGCCATGATCCACACTAATGTCCTGTTCATACACAATAGAATTATGTGAGGTTTAGGGGACCTAGGCCAGTTCCTTTATTTTGTCATACTGACCTTCTGCCCCTTACCAAATAGCAATTTAGGACTGTTATTTCAAAGGCCTTAGAGTGTTTCGGCTTTCCAGGGATTAAATTTAGGAGTCATTCATTTTGGATTGGGGCTGCTTCTACAGCATTTTTTTTTTTATAATAATTTTTTATTAATTATATAACTAGAAAACAAAAGCAAAAAATTAAACACCATGTGTTATACATAATAGTGAAAAAAAAAGGAAAAAATTTTTTTCCTTTAAACAACATAAACTTGCATTATTTTTTTTTCTCTTTTACACTTGAAATCATAACCTTGGCCCTTTTCGCATTTAGGCTTCTTGCGCGAGCGGGGGAGGGCGGCTCGCGCAAGAAGCCTTCTCCGGGAGGCTGTCTCTTCCCCCCTCCTTCGTTCCGCACGCCAAGGAACCAGCGGGGAAGCGGCAGCCTCCCGGAGGCAGCGGCGGCGGCTCGCGCGTCCATCCCCCCCGCGTGCGCAAGAAAGGAGCCTGTCCCTTCCGCACCCCCCGCTCGCGCGAGAAGCAGGAGCTGCTCGCGTGGCCCCCCCACACGCGCGCGAAGGGACAGACAGTCGCGCCCGCCCCCCCGCGCGCGCCAGGAGCGACAGACAGTCGCGCGGGGAGGCGGCGGCGCAGGCTCCTTTCTCGCGCGCGCGCGTGGGGGGCAACGCGACTCCTGCTTCTCGCGCCCCCCCACGCGCGCGAGAAGCGGGAGTCGCGCCGCCCCCCACGCGCGCACGAGAAAGGAGCCCGTTGCGCTGCCCCCGTGCGCGCGAGAGAAGTGAAGGCAGTCGCGCCCGCCCCCCCCGCGCGCGCGAAGCGGGAGGCTGTCGCGAGCAGCCCCCCGCCCGTGCGAAGCAGGATGCTCTCGCATCCGCCGCGCTAGCTCCCCGCCCCGCCCCTTCCTTCCGCACGGGCGGAGGGAAGGAGGCGCGACCCAGCCGCCTCCCCGACGCACCGCACTACAGGTGAGTGCGTGTGGGCGCCGGGAGCGTAGCGCGAGCGCGGGGTGATTTTCGCTTGAAAGCGAAAATCAAAAACCCCGCGCTCGCGCCGCTGCAGCCCCGTGAGAGCGCCGGAAGTGGGAGTGTGTCGTGCGGAGCGACGCTCCCACTCCCGCACGGCTCACGGGGCTATTTCGCCCGGGAAAGCCCGTGCGAAAAGGGCCCTTATTCAGCTTATTCCATATCATACAGCTTATACATTTTTGTTCTATTATTAATTATAATCTTATTACTTCAAAGCCAGTTCACTTTTAACTTTTTTTTCCTTTTAAAATATCCAATTTCATCAATAGATCACAAGTTTAACACACACGTGTAATATAAAATAAAAATAAAAAATAAAGAATACAAAACAAAACCAAACAAAAGAAAAAAATATATATATATACCCACCCCCCAGAGCCAACTTTTTATTTAATCCACTTTCCAAAATTGCCATTCTTCTTGTAATAGGGTAGCTTTACCATCTCTTATCAAAGCTTTTTCCAAAAATATTTTCCAAATTTCCTCAAAATCATTCCCTTTTGTTAAACCTTTCATAAATCTAATTCTACATGTTAATTTATCATTAATTGCAATTTTCCACACTTCTTTATACCATTCCTCTATTTGAAATTTTTCATTTGTTTTCCATTTTTTTGCTATTATTAATCTCGCTGCAATTAACAAATTTGTTATTAATTCTTTTCTTACCTGAGTACACTCAACCTTATTATATATAGACAACAACGCTATATTTGGACATACTGGTATTACTACTCCTGTAATCTCTTTTATCTCTTTAAAAACCTTTTGCCAAAATTCCATTATCTTTTTACAATTCCACCACATATGCATATATGTACCAATTTCTTGACATCCTCTCCAGCATAATCTTGTATCTTTCTCATCTATTTGATTTAATTTCACTGGAGTCAAATACCATTTCCAAACTATTTTATAATAATTCTCTTTTATTCTTATTGATAATTTTTTTAAATGACGTTGTTTCCAGATTTTTCTCCATTCTTGTATATCTATATTTTGTGCTGTCTCTTCCTCCCAGATTTTTCTAAGATAATCCTCTTCTTGTTCTTTTGCTAATATTTTATATATTTCACTTGTTGTACCTTTTAGTATTTCATTTTCTTGCATATTTTCTCTTTGAATAATAATTTGTTCAAATTTAGTATGTTCTTTAAAATCCTTAACATATCTTTTCATACTCTTTGTCCATTGCTCTAATTGTATGTAATTTAACCAGGATATTTTAGTTTCCTGCAATCTCTCTTTCATTCTATCTTTATTTATCATTATTTTCATCCAATCTTTTAATCTATATATTTTTTGTTTTTTTATTTCTTTCTCTATTATTTCTCTCAAATTCATTGGAAATTTTTCCATCATTACTATCGGAGTTAATGTTGATATATTCGGTATCAATTTTCTTTTATTTTTCTTCCATATTTCTATTATATTTTTTATAAAAGGATTTTCTATCTTTTCCATTTCTTTCTTTGAAAAATTCCTAAAAAATATATTTTCTAATTTCATTCTACAGCATTTGTCATGGGTCTGGGTCTGGGATCACTCCACCATATTAGGCATTGGAGACCCCATGCTTACAAGAGATATCTGACCTCTCAGTTTGTTTATTGTATGGTTATGCTTACTAATATTGTTGCCTTATTAATATTGTTCAGATTTTAGGTTTTGTCTGGACATGCAATGGCTCTGTGGCCCTTTCTGCACCTTACCTTTTCACTGAGGTGGGGGAGGCGGTCACGCGAGCAGCCTCTTGCGAGGGGCACTCACTTCACTTCTGCTTCCTTACCACAGCTGGCTTGCTGGTCGTACGAATGCTGTGCGAACGCCCCACCCCTTCCTACCACAGCACAATCTGGGAATTGCAGGCTAGTGTTGAGACAGGAAGCGCAACCGGCCCGGCTCCCGATGCACTGCACACCAAGTAAGTGCATGCGGGCCCCAGGAGCATTGAGTGACCATGCACCATTTTCGGCTTTAAGCCGAAAATGAAAAGGTGCATGCGCAGTTTGCTTTAGGCTCTTAAGTGTCGCGTAAATGGGAGAGCGTCGTATGGACCGCTCCTCCCATTTATGTGACACTGAAGGGGCCGTTTCGCTTTAGAAATGGTATGCAAAAATGTCCTGTATCTTTAACCACAATGTGATTTACTGCATGGTGCATCTGACCCACAATTGCATTTTTGCACTCAACTGGGGCTGAGTGAGGAGGCCAAAGTGCAGTGGCTCAGGAAGGAGGCCTGTGCTGGTAGGGCTTGTTACCTCTATATTTTTGAGAGGGCAAGGGGGCCCCTCCTCATATTTTCATCATTCATTTGGGGCAGAGATGAACTGGGTTTGTTGAAGGGCAAAGCACTTAATCTTTAGGCTCTGTAGGATCTCTGGATCATACAAGCTAGAGGACCAAGAATAATATTGTCATGGTCAGCCATTTTGCCTTGCCAAGTTTGTGGGCTGAGAGTGATACCCAATGCATTGCTACTGGACACAGAAGAGTAACTAAAGGTATCTGTAATGTCCTAAATAGGGGTTTGGGCCACTTCCTGCTTCATCCCAATATTATTTCTCAATGTCCTGAGTTCTACAGATCAAATGGTGTGCATTTATCTGAGGAAGGTGTCATGTTTTTTTCTTGTGGATTTGGAACAAGGGGGAAGGCTCTTTTGGCCAGCTTGGTGGGGAAAAAGAATTATGCAGACACTTGTCCCTAGGTTGTGCAGGGGGGATAGATAAAATAAGAGTTATAGTGAATACCTTGACACTCTTTTGGTGAAATAGAGGAATCTGGAACTACCTTTTTAGGCCCTGGAACCTGGTCAGTGGGAAAAGAGGCTACTATTGGGGCAGGCCTGAGGGTTTTGCCCTCACTTTAAGTCATGTGATTTCAGGGAGGTGTTTCTCAGGTCTACCTTCCAGCAGATGTCCAGACAGGGAGCAACTTAGTTATCAGGTTCACCTTGCACTGAGGTGGCTCGCCGAGGAGGAGACTCTGGACGAAGACATGGAGTGCCTTCTGCCTCAGCTTATCCCCTATTATGTGGCTCCCTGCTTTTGATCCTTTCCAGGATCAATGCCATTTAAACAGGTTCTTGGTTGAATACAGCTGTCATTATTCAACCCAGTTTTCTGCGTCTGGTCTCATTATTCCATAGCTGATCAGCAAGATCCTAAGTCTATGTAGGTTTAAAAGAAGAAAACAACAATAATGTACCATAATACACTTACCTTCTCCTACATAAATTCTTCTTTAAAAACTGTCTAAAGTCCATCCCTCTTTAAAAGCCATAGAAATTGGTGGTCATCCTTGCATTGACAGTGAGTGTGGAGTAATGATTTGAGTGCTGGATTAGGACTCTAATAAATCTACTCTAAATAAATCTTTCTGGGAAAAGCCCTATGATAGGGTTGCCATAAGTTGAAGTTGATATGAAGGCACATACAACCACAGATTTGGAAAATAAATAAACAAGTTAACTGCAGACTTTTAAGTTTCTTTGTTAATGTAGCCATTATTGCCATATAATAGCTTATGACTAGAAAAGGATCAAGGCCTATTCTACTAGAATAGGGCTATGAGTAGAATAAGATCTTCCCAAGAGTAGGCAGACAGTAGATTAAGTGCTTTGTCAAGTGTTTGATGAGTGGGATTGATCAGCTTTTATACACTGATGCAAGACCTACTGGTGTGCTCCAATATTCAGATATATTCTTCTCTATTCCCCCTATCCCAGCCTTAATTATCACTTGAATGTCCTGTATGCTTTTGGCTGCCAATCAAGAGAAGATGCAGAAGGGGCATATCAGAACCTGAAGCACTTATCCTACTTTTAAATGCCAAGTTTAAAGTATTTGTTTTATCCAGAGAAAGCTGCACTTTATTAATGCTAATTAAATGGTTCAATGCATAAACCAAATCTGGAAAGGCTGCAGAGGGAGGCAAAGTGCAGCAGGAGTTTTTAAAGCTTGTTCCCAGGGGAGGGAGAGCTGAACACCATTTATAGCGGTGTAAAATTCTTCCCGAAGCAAATGCTGCTATAAACAGCTTGGTGTTCTGTTCAGTCAGTAGAATCAATCTTCCAAATGGTAGTCAACAGGGGCAGCTAAAGAATACTTGCCTGGGGAGTTGCATTAGGAATTAAGAATAAAATAAAATGCATATTATGGAACCAGGAAAGCCCTGTGCACACAATAATCCAGAGAAGGAGGTCCATGCACATATCACTTGCTTAATCAGGAGCCCCAGGCATAAACATATCTGCATCCAAATCCATGCTGTGATGCTCACTTAGGTGGGGATGTGGTCTCTCCATGTGCCTTCCATTCAGTGGATGCTTCTTCCCAGACATGTTTTAATGCATATCCACTTTCAGGTCAAGTAGATACCTCCTGAGAGTGTGATTAGTGCCCCATCAGATTGCTGGTCTCTTCTTGGTTTTTAAGCTATGAAACCCAGTGCTTTGAAAAACAAAATAACAAAGTCCACAGCTACAGAAAGAAAATAGCTCATTAAAACAGTAATGGACTGGTAAAATAGGGACAGAAGAAAGGTCTATGAATGGAAGAAAGGTCATCTGATGGTTAGGCAACCTGATGGTCTCCAAATATATTAGCCTACAGCTATGATGAGCACCAGAAAAAGTAGCCAGAAGTCAGGAGTTCTTGGAGCTGTAGACCAAAATACCTGAAGAGCAGGCCTTCTAAATAGGCCTGCCTAAGTTTCTAGTGTACCTTATTCACATGCTTCCTCCTCTTCACCAGTGATCTGTCTGTCAGACAGGCTGACTCACCCAGCTGTGAAAATTACCTCACTCTGTTCTCAGCTGATAATTCTGAGTTTCTCTGATCTCACTGTCAGAATGCACTCAGGAAAACCACACTGCTTATTGAATGGATAGGATCACTTACTGGCTAATTCCTACCAAACATTGAACTAATCCCAATTAAATGTGGGATATTTACTGCCCTGTTTGCCAAGAACTTTTCTAATCCAGCATTTTGTTCCAACTGTAGCACCCTGTTACTAGCTCCCACATCCCGCCCCAGGTTTGATATGGCTTAATTGGAAAAATATGGTTTAATTGGCAAAATACATTAACTGGCATTGATACACAATGGATCCCAAAGTGACTGTAAGACCAGGTTGGACAGAGGAAAACATTGACTGAACACAAGTGCTGCAAAGTAGGTCAGAAGATCCCCTCTAGGCATAGCCAAGGTTATCGTCAGAATAATCACCAGGTAACTCCAGAGATAATAGGCTGAAGCTGAAGCTGTAATGTCTCTGATATCACACAGTAGCTATGGGAAGTTCCCACCAAAACATAGCTTGTTTCAGCCCTTCTTCCTAACACCTGGCCATTTTCTGCATTGTTCCTTTACCTGTCCTCCATTAAAGAGCTATTGTGACAGGCATTAACTCTTTGTCACCTAACACCAAGACCATTAACTCTGCCCAGACCCCATTGTCTGAGTTGAAACCTCCATTGTTTGCTTGACCAGAGAGCCATTCACACCCATGCCCTTCAGGAAGATTCTGGGTATAAAAACCTTCTGTTATGAGCAGTTCAATGCAGTTTCTCACTTGCTGAACAATACACTGTCGCTCTGATTTCCAAATTAGTACTGTCCTCAGATGCAAGTCTAAGCCACATCACTGCTTTCTTTGCTGCTCTCCAGATTGGTATTTATCACCCATTCCCTAAAACTCCACTATCCACAACTTTCCTTCCTTTATCCTTCAGTTAGCTATTGTGTGAGTGGTGTGAGTGCTTGGATCTTTTGTATGTGTGACTGAACTCTTCAATAAAACACATTTTAGTTTATTTTGGAATCTCTGGCTGGTTCTTTCATGTGAAGATTCCATAAAAATTGGTGGAAGATCTTGTTAAGTTACTCCCATCTCACAGGCCTCTTAATTGAACTAATTCCCCGTTGGAGGTAGTGGCATTATGGGTGGACACCTGAGTCACCCATGTTTTGGGGCAATAACCCAGGTGTCTACAGAAAGAGGACTACCTGCAAGACATTCATCTTCATCTTCCATTTCAATTGGCATTCAGAGAAATACATCTGCTGATACTAGAAGCAATTTATAGCCAACTTGACTTTATTTTAAGCTGTCACGCCAGTTCAGAACTGGGAAAAGGTGAGAAAAAAACCAGGCAGCTGGTTTTGCGTTGGGTGGAGGGTGGCTTGAATGAGATGGGAGGGAAGGATATGTCCGGTAGCAGCTACTCCTAGCTCTACGTTGTTGTTGTTGCTGTTGTTGTGTGCCCTCAAGAGGATTGCTACCATTCAGTCCTTTGAAGGCCCTTCTATGCACTAATGAAATTTGCTTTGGTGGGCTGGGGGAACTCCCTTAAATAGGTTAGGTGGTATGGAGAACTAAAGAGGAAAAGGAGAATGGGACAAACTATCACAGTGGTAGGAAACTAACCCACTGTTTCATTTAGGTCAATAAATTTCATTTCTCATTAGTGCAGTATTTTCTTCCAAACAGGTGGGTTTGTACAATGAATCAGTCAAGTTTATTTATACACTCTAAGGGTGTACTCTAAACTAGTCCTACATCCTGAATTAACAGTTCTTTACTGGTGAGTGAAAAATAAAAGGTGAAAATGTTATATGTTATGCCACTAGACAAGTAGTTTTTGGACACAAAACAGTACTTATTCTTTGCACAATCCTACTCATTTTAATTATTTTAAGCCAGGGAAGTGCACTGTGGATTGTGTCCTATGGCAACTCAGTTCTGTAGTGAGAAAGGAAAAATGTCAAATGTTGTTTTATGATTCCCAAGAGTCACACATTCATTCAGTTATACCAACATAAATAAAATGCAAAAGATTTAATAATCTCAATGCTTTGGCATGTAGCCTTACTCAAGACACTAACCTTTAAGTTAATTTATGGGATTTTTTTTTTCTGACTAAAATCATTTCCTTCTGGGAGCTGTAAGTATTCATATCTTCTCTCTCCACCCCTTGTTTTCTTTTCTGTTTCATAAGTACCACCAGTTCTCCCCCTGAGAAAAGTTTGATAGGGAAAGTTCTAAAATAAACCACTTTGTGCAATCCCCAGGAGGTTTCAGAATAACTGTAGCTCCCAAGAGTGAAGCAATTAAGGAACTGAAGCTAGATTTTTGATCATACTGAAACTTTCACTACCAAGGACTACACTGGTAACTTAATTAAAGTTATGTCTTGCATTTTTAATTACCATATGAGTTTTTTAACTGTACCATATTGGAGAACTGACTTCATAAAGAAAGTTAGATTTATTTTCCACCATTCACACCCTGCCTTCATACTTTACACACATACATAATTACTGTTGGATGAGGAGGAGACCAGAGATGAATCCATTGGCTTGGTCACTCCTACATGTCCATGTGGGCATTTCTGAAGCCCCACCTCACAGTCTATTCTAATCATAGAAGCTTCCCATACAATTCCTAATCCCAGAAATAATCCATCAACATGCAGAGGCTGGTGAATCCCACATAAGAATACATAGAGTCACCAACATTCTTTCCTTTGCACAGTTCTAAATTTGTGTGTATGTGTGTCAAAAATGAATTCAAATATGTTAGTAGGCTGTACACCCCTACATTTTGGTATAGTTTAATTGGCAAATGTTAATTGGCATAAATATAAATTATAGACTGCTATGGCTGCATGGTTGTGCTGGATAAGAGGAAAAGAAGGCCGCATATGTGCATTGCAAAATCATGTCAGAAAAGATCTCAAGGTATAGCCAGGTCATAGTCAGGAAATCAACAGGAAATTCCAGTGATAATGGACTTACAGTTAGCCTCCAATGACTCAACCTTTAAGAGACAATAGCAGCCTTCCATCAAGTTGCACTGGCATTCCAAACAACTAACCCTCAAAGCGACTTTGTCATGCAGGCATTATTGTCTTTTCTAGTGAGTCATGTCTTCTCATGATATGGCCAAAGTATGACAGCCTAAATTCAGTTTTCTTGGCTTTTATGGAAAGTTCAGGCTTCATTTGCTCTAGAACCCATTCATTTGTCTTTCTAGCAGTTCACGGTATCAGTAGAACTCTTTTCCATCACCACATCTTCCCATCAGCTTTCTTCACTGTCTAGCTTTCACAACCAAACATAGAAATTGAAGGTATAGTGGCATGGACAATCCTAACTTTAGCATTCAATAATACCTCTTGACACTTCAGGATCTTGTCTTGCTCCTTTATAGCTGCCCTTCCAAGTCGTAGTCTTCTGATTTCTTGACTTCATCCTCCATTCTGATTAATAACTGTGCCAACGTATGTAAAATCTTGAACTATTTCAATGTCTTCATCATCTGCTTTAAAGTTATGTAGCTTATGTGTGGTGATTATTTTTATTTTCTTAATGTTCAGTTGTAAACCTGCCTTTGCACTTTCTACCTTGACTTTGTTCAGTAATTGTTACTGTTTCTGTTAGGAGCATGGTGCCATCTGCATATCTTAAATTCCCAATGTTCCTTCCTCCAATTTTCATGCCTTCTTCCTCCAAGTCTAAACCTGAGTTACATATGATATGTTCAGCATACAAGTTAAACAGATAGAATGATAAAATGCAGCTTTGTCTCACCTTATTGCCAATTGGAAACCATTCATAAGATATTTCCTATTTTTATATGGTTTTAACTTATGTTTCTATGGTGTCCCACACATCTCCTGATTAATAATTCATTGGTTTTGCTCAATGTTCCTGCTTCTTCCAGTCACTTCTCATAAATTCTTGCATGTATCATGACAAGTCCTAATTAATTGACATTTTTTTCTCTTCGTCCACGTGCAAAGCCCACATATTCAGTTCTCAAAACGTAGGCACATGATTCTTTCTTCCCTCTCCCCCCAGCATTCACTTTTGTGTACTAGTCATTATTTTCAGCCGAAAGTTCACACATATTTCGCATATATAGATCTAGCCATCTGTGGTTCCTCCAAAACTTTTATGAATAAATGTTATAGAACAGGGGTATGCAGAATATAGTTCTCCATTTTTAAAAACTTTACACACACCCCCAACAGCCTCTACCAGCTTCCCCAAGGATGTGAGAGTTGAATTGAAACATTTGACAAACTATATTCTGCCCATTCCTGTGCTAGAACCCAGGAAGGCTGGGGTCAATGGCGTAAGGAAGAGAAGGAGAGCTGTAAGTGTGACTGGGAAATGCCTCATTGAAAACATTGTCTGGCATGCTGTACTGAACTCAGAAAAGAGTCTGAGTCAAAAAGTCTCTATTAAAGTCCTGCACATCTATGAAGCCCACTTCTACAGACTTTCTTCTTTGCCTTCTTCCATGTTCAGTATATGGCTGCTTCAGTCCATTGTTGCTCACAGAGGAAATTTTATGGGACAAAGCCCATCCTCCTTTTTAGCCTGTTTTTGGAAAATGTACACATTATTCAAAGTGTGCCCACACATCTGTTACTCAAAATATGGCTGACTCAGGGGTCCACCCACAGTTCCAGTACCTCTATGGAAAGGTGGGGAATTATTAGCTCAAAATAGGAGGCCTGTTGGTGGGTAACCTAATGAGATCTTTTACACCTCTGTTTACTAGTACTTCTGCAGGGAAGAGCCAACCAGAGATCTAAAGTAAGCTTAAATGTGTTTTATTGGGAGAATTAATCACATGCACACAATCCAAACAGTCAAACAATCACACAGGGCTACCTAAAGGAAAAGGGAAGAAAATTTTGGATAGTGAGATTTCAGGGAGATGTGGGTGATATTTACCAATCTAGGAGAGCTGCAAACAATTTATGTGGCTTAGATGCAAGTCTAAGGACAGTACCCAACTGGGAATCAGAGCCAACAGAGTGGTGACCAGCAATTAGTGTACTGCAAATTGATTGGCTAAAAGGTGGAGTTTATATGTGCAATTTCTGCCCATAGGATGAGGGTGTTAATGGCTCTCCAGCTGAGTAAACAATGGAGTTTGCAGAGTGGACAGTGAGGTCTGGAATAGTAAAATGATCTCAGTGTTAGGTTACAAAGGACTAACAGCTGTCCTGATAGCTCAATACTTGTCAGACAGGTGTTAGGACAAAGGAGAGTTTTGCTTTGTCAGAGGAAGAGGAGTTAAGACTTGTGGAAATCTTCCAGACACTTTTGTCTAAAAGGTTGCATTGTTAAGGCTAACTGCAAGCCTATTATCTCTGGAATTTCCTGGTGATTTCCTCACTATGATCTGGCTATTCCTGGTAGTATTTTCTGGTCTAATTCACAGTGCACATGTTTGTCAGCCAGCCTTTTCCTCTAATCCAGCCCGGACATACAGCCATAGCAAGTCATGTTTTATATTTATGCCAATTAATATATTTTGCCAAATAAATTGTATTTCACCAAGTAAACCATATCAAAGTGTGAAGATGTACAGCCTTGTAGCATCTCCTCTAGCCGATTAAAGAATATTTGTTCTGTGTTTTTTATGCATGTTTTACTGTGATGTAGATAATTTATTCACACAATATGATTTTTCTGCAAAATGTTGCTCTTCACACAAACTCCCCAACATTTTATATGTCAATGAATTTTGGATCCAAAGTCTTTTGTTAAGGAACATTATTTTTTAAAAAAATGTGCAAATACTCTCACCTGGGCAGAGAAAACTTTTGAAATTATTAATCTTTCCATGAAAGGAGGAAATAAGCCAAGATTTACTTGCCTAGTCAGATTCATGTCCATTCTGGACTGTGGAAAATCCACATTAAAAGTCTGATGGATTGCTTTCTTTGCACATCCCTAGCTTCTACAGAAGTGAAGGTTGTTCCATCCACATAGGAATCCACTGTATCTTACATTTTTATTTATCTTTCCTCCTTTAAATATAGATTTTCTATAAAAACAAAAGCCCAATCTACATAAATATTGAGAAACCACATTAACACTGGGAATTTTTAAAGCCCCACTGCTTTAAAGACAATGTATAGAAGAAAGAAAAGAAGCTCAGCCTTTACTCTGGATGGTAAAATTGCATGTGATTGCCAACATCTTTGATCAAAGAACATTGATGTACCAATTTGGAGCCTTATATTATATGTGTATATTGGGAAGTGAGATGAATGGAACTTTCTCTCTAGTGTATGCAAATAGAACTGTGAACATCAAAGTTGTAAGTAAGTAATAACAGTACTAGTGGCATTCCTCAGTGGGAGGTTTTGAGCTTTTTGTGATGGCACCACATTTTAGATCATGGTGTGAAATACTGACATGAATTCAAAAATGTAGACAAAGTTGAATTGAGCTATTACAGAAAAGTATAGTAAAATGCAAGAGCGGTGTGGTGGTTTGAGGGTTAGGCTAGGACCTTACAGACCATGGTTCAAAAAAAAAAACCCCGGGGTGGTCTTGGGCAAGTCACACTCTCTCACATTCAAAGAAAAGCAGTGGTAATCCTCCAACATAGCTTGCTAGAAAAGACCATAGTAGTTTCACCTTAGAGTTTCCATAAGTCAGAAATGACTTGAAGACATACAACAACAACAACATTGTCCAAGGTTATTTGCTTCTGTAATTTGTTTCCTATTTGTGTTTGTTTGTTTGAGATTTGATTTTCATAGAGTTTTTAATAACAATGTATAGAAATCTAGGCGTACAACTACAATTTACTAACCTAACAGTTAGAATGCTTTTGTGGTCATGAAGGCTTATGTTCTGTCAGCAAATTATCAACTACCACCAATACCACATGTTTCAATGGTCTCCATTTTGCAGAATTCTTTTGGCTAGGATGGGAGCATATGTGGTTCTTTAGATGTTTTTGGATGACAACCTACAGCAGCCTTCATCATTGGCTACATGGCTTGGGCTATTGGAAATCATAGTCAATAACATTTGAAAGGCCACATATATGCCATTCTTGTTTTAGGCTCCTCTCTGTGTTGCTACTGTTTATTCCATCCTATCACTTTCTGTCACCTTCGGGCTAATTCCATCTCATCCTGCTTGCCCAGTGCTTTAAATATCCAGTTTGTGGGATCTTTCCATCCTGTACCAAATGATCACATATTATTTACTAGGGCCAGATGCAGTGCATTCCCCTCAGAGTTACTTTTTGGTAAATGTGTTGAGTTGCCCATTTCCACAAAACTTTGCCCCTGTGGGTCACAAGATGTTGAAACAATGTTGCATATTTTGCTATCTTGCATTTTTTTATATATAGTCAGAGTTGCAATCATTTCATCTCTCCCTTATTGAGTTGCATAGCAGTCCATTTGGAAAAGTTCTACATAAAAATCCTGTTGGAGGACATATGTCCAAACGTAACCCTATCAGTTGCTGAATTTTTGTCATCGGCTATTAAGATCAGAGACAGAGAAGTATCAAACTTATGTTGGGATACTGGTAATGTACTATAAGACCAATCCAATTGTATTATGCTAATGAGATAGAATTAATGAATTCCCATCTATAGTTTATCTAATAATCCATATTGTTTAAAATTTTAATTTATTTTATATCCTATTTTTAGTGAGTGTACCTTTCTTATACTTAATAATGTACAATTTGGATGGTTCATTATGTTGGGTCTATGGACTATAACATGAATTTTGCTTTGCTGTTTATTCCATCCTCCTACTTTGTAACCTGTTTTGTAAAGAAAAGTCCATTGGTTGCACCTACCAGATTCCTATTCAAAGTTACAAAGTTGTTTTCACCAACTTTCTGATATTTGGTGATGGTCAGATACTGCCTACTCCTATTTTACTGAACATTTCTTTTACTGGAGATGAATGATTACTTTCCCTTTACAGCAATAGCAGGGTGAGGCGAGAAGCAGATTTTATTTTTATTACTATTCTCCCAGAAGGGAGCTGGAATTCATTCAAATCCTGCTTTTACCCAGCAATGTTATAGTCTTATTTTGAAATGCCTCCCCAGCATTGTAATCATTAAAAGATTAAAAATGGTCACAGTGTATTTCTTTGACAGAAGCAATCCCAATCATTCTCTCTCTCTCTCTGTTCCATCTAGGTAACCCAATAATAAAAGCTTGTTTTACAAGAGAACATTTTAACCATGGCTTGGGATTCTTTAAAGAAAGAAATGCAACATTTCTTATCTTCAAGGGCATTGTAAAGAGTTGGGGGGAAAAATGGTCAAGAAAGCAATAAAAATCAATAGAAATTTTTTTAAAAAATCAACAATGAAAAAGAATAGGAGGAGAAAGAGAGAGGGAGAAACCAAGAGAAGGGGGGGGATGGTGAATACTTTTCACTTAATTATCCAATTGCATAGCACTTTATTAGCAACAATAAGATTACTGCTCAATCATATACAATAGAAACCAGTCCAGAAAGCAATTAGTAGAGGAGAAGTTAATGAGGAGAGTTGCAACATACACCCCATGCCCAGAAACTTTAAAAAACTTTGCTTCTGCACAAGCACAAGTTGAGGGGAGCACTTGTCTTTCCAACTTAAAAGACCTGACTGTGGTCATTTCCACATTACACTGTAATAGTGCTATTATGTGTAATGAATTGTGCAAATTAAGCCAAAAAAAGCACAAAAATATAAAAGTTTAAATAAGAAAACAAATTTTGGAGGCCTAATATGAAAGAAAATGGGGGGGGAATGCGGATGGGAGTTGGAGAAATCTTAAAGTTGAAACTGAGAGATTTTTATGTCCTTCATGTTGAGTGGTATATTAAACAAACAAACAAATAAATCAGCAAGCAAGGATGTTAATATAATATGGTCTCTACCTCTATCCCAGATATGTGGATTGGCACTCTTCATTCTTGTCTCCAGTTCCCATATTCCAATTTAGTAGTCGGATCTTCAGCTCAGTTAGTTGAAGCTTACATTTGTGAGTCAATAATCTGGTTTAAGGCATGTCAAAGTGCACATCTATATATGAACAAAGTAACCAAATGAGCACCTCAATAAGCAGTGTTCCATTTGTGGGAATAGGCTTTGATTTTAAATTAACTGGAATCATGTTTCCAATTACAAAGAGGCTTTCTTAGGTGCCTAGGTAAGTCTGAGGAAGAATCCCACCAGATGTTCTTTGGGTGTTTTAGTCAGCAATGTGATAATGAAGAGATATTAACATTAAGTACACTAACAGGTGCAATTTGAACCAACAGGTGTAACATTGCAAATTAATATATACATAAGGGATCAAAACAATATCACTCAGATTTGAAACAGAAGAGCCTGGTAAATGTTGTGGAGATAAGAGAGCTGCAGCAGGTGCTAAACTCCTGTTACTTGTCATACCAGGATGAATCTGAAATGAAGATAAATAAGGTTCTATAAAATGTCTTGTCACTTGCCACAATTAAAAAAAAGACTGCAATTCTATAGATACTTATCTGGGAGTAAGCACTACTGAACACATTGGGACATACATGCAAGAAAACATACCAAGGATTGCTCTGTAAATGAAGGTTGCAAGTCCTTGTTCTTGAGTGAGAATGCACAAATTCTCACAGACTATACTACCTGCTGCCTTGTTGTATGAACTTATAGAGATTATAAGCATCATATGTTTGTTTGCATCTTTTCGGTCAATAAGGCAGTCCTCCTATGCTTGCTGCTTTTGTGTGCTTTTCCCTCTAATTAAAAAAAGAGACTGGTGTTCATTAGGAAAAGGTGAGGGATAGTAGTGGGTCTCTCAAGTAGAGTATTCATATTGGCAAAGCAGAACCTGAAAAATAGCCAGTCCCAAAGGTACAAATGCACAAAGCAAGACAAGAAATAATCTTAGACTTTGTAAAATTTGCTTTCAAATTACTTGTTCATAATCAAGTACATGCTCACAGAAGAAGAAGACAGCTTCAGGTTGCAGTTGTAGGTTACAGTGATACAGGGAGAGAATGGATGTGAAAACACAAACAGAAAGTTACTATATATATGTGTACACATATACACACACGCACATACACATACAAAACAGCAGTTAGTGAGTATAGGCATGCAAAGTTTGCTAGCCCTAACACATTTGAAGCAAGAGTTATGGACAGGCCCCCTGAGTGGGTTTGGAGTCTTCCTCAGTTATATGGACCCAGCTTTAGTCAAGACCCATCCAGACTCAAAAGCAAATTAAGATCTGGAAATCAGGATCCCAACTGCTCCAACTGATAGGCATCAAGAAACAACAGCCTTGTCCTTCTTCTTTTCATGCACCTGGGTGGAACTTGGTTGAAATGATACAGCCTCGTGATAGGACAAATTCTGCCAAATTTTAGACAAGCAGTTTGAAGAGTTTTTGAGTTAGGCATCTGTAAAATTTGTTTCCCCCCAACAAAACAAAATACATATTTCAAGAACATGTACCCTTGGTAAGTTAGTCAGCTGAGTGTCCACTGTTGCCAATTCTGCCCTCCATTTTCCCCCTTGCTGGAGGCCGTAAAGCACCCACAAAACTGACAGTTAAAGAACTACAAGAAAGGAGAACCGGTTAAAGAACAAGCACTATGGTGCATTGAAGTACCTCACTGACAACCAGCACAAAGTGGTCAAGGTGAGAGCTGGGCTATATTTCTGAATAAGCCCTGTGGGCTGTTGGTATTTTAAGAAGATATAGACAAGTTGGAGTGGGTTCAGAGGAGGGAACAAGAATGAGAACAGGTATGGAGAACAAAACACAGAAGGAAAGATAGAGGGAGCTGAGCGGGTTTAGTCTGGTGAAGAGACTCATGGGGGACAATATTTGCACTCTTTAGATATCTAAAAGGCTAGATATCTAAAATATCTAAAAGGCTGTGGATTCTCCTTTTTTTTTTTAAAGAAAAAAGCTGTTAAAAATTGCTCAGAAAGGCTAAACAGTTGCATGCTAGGGATGCAACTACATGCTAGCTGGAGTTCCTGCACTGAGCAAAGAGTTAGACTCAATGTCCTATGAGGCCTATTCCATCTCTAGATTCTAACGTTCTATGGTCCTATAATCCCTGCTGTGCTATCTGCCTCACCATAGCAGCCAAATCAATTGGTAGTATTATGTTTGTTTTGTTCCATTTATAACACTTTTGTATTGTTCTCTTTCACACCGTGCAGCTACAGCAGTTTAATACCACATTAACTGCTGTGGTTCCATCCTATAGAATCCTGGGAGTTGTAGTTTGGTGAGGGAGTACAGCTTTCTGATTGAAAATTCAAAATACTTCACTAAACTACAAACTCCAAGTTCCCATAGGATGCTGCCATGTTAAAAGTGGCATCAGTTTGTTATAATTGTGTGGTGTTAAAGAGACTAAGGTCAAGATAGCTGTGTTACTGTTATTTGTATTGGATCTGTATTTCCAGATGATATTGTATGTTCCATTTAGGAATTAAACTGGAGGAATAGAAATGTGCATCAGGACTTAAGCTTGCATGGGGAGATATGGTGGGTGATATAAAGAGGAGGAAGACAGGAATGGTGTAAATGTGTCCCCCTTGAATCATCCTCCTTTTCCTCAAGGTATGGGTACCACTAAGCTGAAATTCAATGGCAGCATCTGGTACAACAGCTACTGAATGTCAAGTCAGGCCATGAGAAAACATCATGGTAGATGAAGAGACTGTCCTGCTATGCATAACTAAGACATAGGCAGAGAGGCTGGGCAGGCTAGACTTGACCCAGTTCTGTTTGCTGGTTACTCGGTATAATGAAAAGGCTGGTTGGTGAAAAACAACAAAACAATGCTTTAGTCAAAGCATACGAACACCGGTATGTGTATGAATATGTGCCTTTAGGTCACCTGTTGACTTAAGGCAACCTCATGATTTTTATAGGCTTTTCTTAGGTAGAGAATATTCAAAGGTGGTTATGCCACTTCCTTCCTCTGAAACGTAGCCTACAGCATCAGGTATTCATTGGTGGTATTCCATCCAAATACTAAGCAGGGCTGACTTTGTTTAGCGTCCAGGATCAATTAGGCCCCTCCTGGCAACACTACTAGATTGTAAAAAATAACTTTTGAAATAACTGTTCATGGACATATTTATGTGCGAGCTTTGGTTAAAATTAAAAATAAAATTGTTTTGGTTTCTTCAGGGAACAAAGGCATTTGCAGATATTACTTTGTTGCTTAAGAAGCTCTAAATAATTAGGTGGCATTTGTCTCCATGATCCTGTGTGAATTGCTTCAATCAGTGTGTTCAATAAGCTTTATGAGGATTCAAGCTTTATGAGGATTGTAACTGACTTAAATGAAGTTATTACTCCCTGTGCAATATGCTTATTATAACAATCAAAGCTTTGCCTTTATAAAGGAAGGACAACACTAACAAGCTAGGACCTGACTTGGGAATAACATTTGTATTATTACTGGAAGGAACTCAAATAGATTTGTAAAAACAAAACAGAAACTCAAGATAGAGAGAGAACAATTGTATTGCTCCAGTAAGGACACAATATTTCTTCTACTTGATATTTTGGTATAATTATTTGGTACAATTATTTCATCAACATTGTGAGATATGATTAATTGAAAACCTAATTAGTAACATGTGAAGAAGCATAATTTGACTAAGAAAATGTACTATTTTTTTCCCATTTCTTTCTTTCTTTCTTTCTTTCTTTCTTTCTTTCTTTCTTTCTTACACTGATATTTTATTTTCTGGGTAGTTTTATAATTTACCTTCTGGACATATGAACACCAATTAACACCCACTAAGTATTGTTAGCTAGTTTGCAGTTGCCAGTGATGTATTTTAATCTTTTACTCGAAGTGTCAAGTCAAGTCTCAAGTCTCTACCTTCCTCAGGTCAAATCTAAAGTCCTTGAAGATACTTTCAAGGTCTCAAGTCTGGAAGCCAACTTTATACTCCAACCAAAATTCCAGAATTATTGGACAAAGTCAAATAAAGTCAGTTTTAACAATTTAAGCAGTCGGGCCTCCACATTTGCAATTTTGCCATCTGCAACTTTGGACATGGGGAATAGGATCCTTCTTAACCCTGATTACTGAAGCTTCAAAAGCTTTAGAAGGAAGGATCCTTCTTCCTCAAACCTGTTGCCTAGCACATTTGCTGTTCCCCTCTGAGAAATGAACCCTGCACTTTGTGGGCAAGTCTTGCCTTTTGCTCTGAGGAAACATTATAGAAAGTTCCTCTGATATGCAGCAGGGACAGGTTGCTGAGCAGGTCTCAACCCTGCCTCAAGCCTGTTGCCTAACCCATTTGCTGTTCCGCTCTGAGAAATGCACTCACACTTTGGGCTTGAGATAGATTGCCATGTGACCAGTAGGCAAAAAGAGATGGAGGTATTGTTCAAAATTGTAAGGTTTCTAGCTAAATGTGTTATGTTACTGAACCAAGGACAGCAAGTCAGTCGCTAAAAATATACAAGGCCATTTCCGCACGACAGTGTTAAAGTGCTGCTATTCCACTATCAACCTCCTATGGAATTCTGGAGTTTGTAGTTTAGGGAAGGGCACTTCAAATTCTCAGCCAAAGAGCTCTTTGGTCTCAGTAAACTACAAACCCCAGAATTCCACAGAGCGTTGAAAGTGGAATAGCAGCACTTTAACACTGTAGTGCGGAAATGGCCCAAGCCTGGAGTCGAGTCAAGTCAGTGCATCATTTATTGCCAAGTCAAGTCTGAGTCGAGTCACTGAAGCAACTTAAGTCAACTTGAGTCCAAGTCTATCAACTCGAGTCTACGTCATTGGCAGTTGCTTATATTGATCTATACATTACTATTCATCATTAATCAGAATGGAGACTGTGTTAGGAAATCAGAAAAATACTAGGGTGTTTTCCCCACAACGTCACTGTGCTGCTTCTGGGATGGGATGTCAGTGCTTGGCAGATTGCAGTTGCACACATGACATCAACACCATCTTGTTGTCATCTCATCATGAAGCATTGTACTCACACAGTATTTGCAAAATGGAAAAAATCCATATTGCACCTCCAATTGTGTAGTGCTTCCATACTTACCTTTGGCCCTTTTCGCAGCGCTGGCACTCGCGTGACGGAGGAGGGTGGCTCGCGCAAGAAGCCTTCTCCGGGAGGCTGCCGCTTCCCCCTCATTCCTTCCGCAGGCGAAGGAACGAGCGGGGAAGCGGCAGCCTCCCGGAGGCGGCGGCGACTCGTGCGTCCGTCCATCCCCCCCGCGCGCGCGAGAAAGGAGCCTGTCCCGTCCATCCCCCCCGCGCGCGCAAGAAAGGAGCCTGTCCCGTCCATCCCCCCCCCGCGCGCGTGAGAAAGGAGCCTGTCCCGTCCATTCCCCCCGTGCGCGCACGAAGCAGGATGTGTCACGTCCGTCACGCTAGCGCCCCGCCCCGTCCCTTCCTTCTGCAGGGGCAGAGGGAAGGAAGCGCGACCCGGCTGGCTCCCCGACGCTCCGCACAAGAGGTAAGTGCGCGCAGGCGCCGGGAGCGTTGTGCAAGCGCGGGTGATTTTCGCTTCGAAGTGAAAATCAAAAAACCCACGCACGCGCCGCTTCAGCCCTGTGAACCCGGCGGAAGTGGGAGTGCGTTGTGCGGAGCGACACTCCCACTCCCGCGAGGCTCACGGGGCTGTCACGCGAGAAAAGGCCTGTGCGAAAAGGGCCTTTGTGTGGAAGCTGCAGAAGCACGATTGCAATGCTTCTCTCCCCAGTGAAGCAATGGCAAGTGCCTGGCTGCACTGCAGAAGGAAGAGGCAGAGCCATAGCTCTTCCTTCCAGAGGAAGCAAGCAGGTACGGAGGGGGGTGTTACTGACACACTCCCTTCCAGATCTGAATTGCAGCCTGACAACGTGGAAGAGCGTTGTTGTGTAGAAATGGCCTAGGACTTGGAAGGAACAAGACAAGATCCTAAAGTGTAAAGGTATATAATTGAAAGCTAAAGTTAGGATGTATTCTACTTCAGGGAGAGAAAAGGAGCTCTGATTTGGATCATTATCTTTGTCTGGTATCTCTCTCCAGGGCCCTTTGTAAGGTTTTGGTTGTTTGCAAATAAAGTTTGGCGCTAGTTTACCTCACCCCCCTGGAGAGGGGTGGAAAAGGTTAAAAGTATTTTAGACTTCCTTTTCTTCCTTACAGGTGAAAGTTTTAAAAGGTACTTATTCTATGTTTGAAAGGAATGCTGTTCTGGTCCATTGCTGAAAGAATGGTGTCCTGCTTTGTTGCCTTAACTAAAAAGTAACCTGCTGCGAGTAATGAACTAGTTGCTTTCATGCTCTGGTTGAGCCCCATACTATTTTTGTTACTGATTCAACACTTTTTAACTTATGTAGTGGCACAAAGTAAAGAGCTTTGCTATTCTTGTGCATGATCCCTTAGTACCCCGAGGCTGAGCAAATGCAGTAGGAATATTTACATGGAGTTCAAAGAGATGTAATAATTGCCAATAATAGAATGGAACACATGCCTCAAGCCATAAACTTGGTTACATGCCTGAAGACATGGATCTCCTAAAGCCTTAGCCTAATCAGAGTTGTCATTCTATCATCCAGCCTCCCCCCACTTCCCTCAGGCAAATCCATCAGTCCATTGATGTGTTTGGCAGTTGGTGGTACCCTCCTACATCCATGACAAATCATACAGTCCTGGATGAGAAGATGGGCTTTCTGCACTAGTTATCTACTCTGGATATAGGGCTGATGTATGACATTTTCCAGTGCCCTTCCTTTTAAAACCTGACAGTGCCTGGAAATTGCTATCAGCATGTTGCAGCAAAGTGTCACTCATTTCAGCATATGCTTTCCTTATGAAATTTGAAGTGGTGGTTGTTTTCTTGTCAACTAATAATTTCCTTTTTTGAGGGAGTATGCTATATCAGACAGACTGAAAGCAATGAGTGCAGGAGATGTTGCTTCAAATAGCTCTTTATCGATGAAATTTCAGGTCTATTGAGATCTCTATGGACTTCCTAATTTTCCTACCTTCAGATCCATTCTCTCCTGATTCTGTGTGGATTTCACTTGTATGTTTGCATGTATTTTTCAGTTCAATGCATTAATGCAGTGGTACTTATCCTTTTCTTTATGGAGGACCCCTTGCAAATGTGTATGTATGTATATGTATATATATATACACACACATACATACATATATTGCCAGGGACACCCAAGACTTAACTCAAGATTTAAATATTTAAGTTTAGATTTAAATATTCAAATATGTATGTATTTATTTATTAAAGGTTTATGGTGGTTTCACCACAAGAATTAATATTTGTGCATCTAAATATTATTTTCCATGCAAAAATGCTGTATTCTGTGCAGAAAATTTAGCTTTCTGCACAAAGCAACAATGTGTGAATTTTATGCAAAAAAAAAAAAGCCTTGATTTGAGAATAGCCTTCAAAGACTGTGTTTTTCAAAGCTTTTCTCACAATGGGAAAAATAATTGCTGAAAAAATTACATCCCTACTTGACATAAAGGGAAAATTCATCCAGGCTGGTCATGTGGGTGCTTTCCTTCCCCTCCACCATGACCCACAAGTTACAGGATCAGGTCTGGAGATGTTCCCTTCACCAAAGTGTTGTCTTAGTTGCTCAGAATTATTGCTGCTTCAGATTCTACACACACATGCGTGCGTGCGCACACATGTACACACCCCTACCTGTCAGTAACCTCCTATTTAACTACAACAGCCAAGGCCAATTTTACAAAATCCATGCACAACACTACAAGGTTGTAGTGGGGAGTGGGGATAAACATCTGCTGGAAAGGGAGGAGAAAACTCCTGCTGCAGACGAAGACAGTGAAGGGGCAGAGCCGGCTATAAGCCCTATACTCTATTCCCCCATCTCAGCATTTGTGTTGTACGCTAGGAAGAAGCCATTGATCATTCTTTTACTCTCTATTCCTGTAACCTCTATTCTTACAGGCCAGCAAAAAATACCCTCCTTGCAGCTGGACTTTGCTATATGGAAGTGGGTCCAATTTGGCCTGCTGCATGTTTCAATTTATGTAGCATGTCTGTATTTCTTTTTCTTTCATGGAACATATAAAAAACAAGCAATCCAAAACCCTCAGGGGATACAATTGAGGCTGGACCAACTGTTGCGTTAGGAGTGTTACAAAAGGGCTAGTTATTTACTTTGTCATTGCTGCATTTTTACTTCAGGGAGAAGAACAGGTACTTGTAAGACTTTCTGCCTCAATTGTCAAAAAAGCTTGGCTACCATTGGATACTGTAGTCTGGGCACGCAAAGGATGCCATTTGCTGCTCTTATCTCAGGCATCAAAATATCTTGGACTGGCCCTGAATCATAGATATAGTCCATTTGGTTGAAAGCAAGCTCTATATCATTCATGTGGACTGACTTCTAAATAAATATGCATATGACTGCATCATTAATCATATTTCAAACTATGTTGACGAAAGCAAATAGACTGACATTTATCCCCCAAGCAAACATTGTACTTGTTGTGCTAAAAATTCCTCAGTAAGCAGCACATTTTGAGGCTCACTTCCTCACCTATGACTTTCAAATTATTGTTTGAACTTCTGAGCTGTTATTTGTCTCAGCATCTCTTATTTAAATAAAACTCCAAGCTATATCCTGAAAGCAGTTCCAAAGCAATATCATAGCAACTTCTCCATCAGTCATTTCCAAGGGTGCATCATTGCAGAGGTGGAGAAAAGTTACTTACTGTCTGCAGGTATTTCTTTCTTTATTTTGATATAGAGTAGAAAAATGAAATAAGGTCATGGCAAGACAAAATGATTTGCAGTGTGTGTGTGTGTGTGTGTGTGTTTATCGGACTGTGAGATTTCATTCAGAAAACAAAACAAAACAGCAGCATTCTGTGGGATGATGCAATATATGAATACTAACACTGCTTTATGTAAATAGGTGGAGCTTTGCCTATTACTTTCACTTCATACTCAGAATAAGTTTTATGGGCTACAGCCTAAAGCAGAATACATGGCTTTCCATAAGGAATGTTCTGGTACTGGTCCATAGCTTTCCCTAAAAGGAATTGCTAGGAGTTGATAACTGGGATCTCAGAAGCAGCTACCAATCAGAAGGCAGAGCACTGTACTTAGCAAACTGACCTGTTATAATGGTGCCTCCTATTTTTCTAAGTATTACCTTCTTAATTGTTGTACTTAAATCTTAAGTTCCAAGTTTTGTTTTGTTTTTTTGTTTTTTTAAATAAGCTTGTTTTGAGTTATGGGGTATTTTCTGTCCTCACTGCAATTCCAAGGTACCAAATGTTAGCAGTGAAGTTAAGCACTATGGTTAGGGTAAGATTTAACAGTAGGGTTTAATGTATGCTTCTCGTTTCCCTGATTTAATCCACACGTCCCCCATAGTCCTAGATCTAGTATCAGTTAGAACATGTAGCTTCCATTGCTTGATGTGATTTTTCACTGGGAGAGGGGACACTAATACATATTTAGTTCCAGTACTTTATATTTACAAGAAGAAAGTACTACAATGAAAGGGGGGGAGAGGGAGAGAGGGATGAATTTCTTGGGATAATTTTTGTCCCAACTATTACTTTAAAAAAACAACAACATATACATCTACTGGTTGAAACCTGGGGTTAACCATTTTTGCTTTTTAAAAAAAAGTTTGTGGTGAGTGCTAGTTTGCTGAAAGGTTAGTCAGGTTCCACTACAGCCATGGACAGTGTTCAAAAAACCCATAAGGCTATACATACTCATAGTAACTGAAAATCATTTGGAAGCTTTATTTACTGTATATTTCCAGGTGTCCTTAGAAAAGCCGTGCCATTAAAACATAAAACTGTCAGATTTCTTTGGGTATATATGGCCTCACTGGGAATATGAGGTCTCATATAGCTCCAAATTGAGGAGATTTCTAGGAATTTCCCCATTATTTTGCATGTTGTTCCAGATGGTTCCTTCATCTTAAGAAGCACCTTATGCAGTAGGGCACACAGCATAGTCACTTGTAGGGATTTATTTCTCTGAGGAATGAACTGGCTCATTCTACAGGCTCTGTCTTATCCTGTTTGACCTGTGGGGTCAACCTAACAGTTCTGGCTTCCCCAAGGAAATTGTAGAGTTGGGAAATCTACAGCAAATTCTGGAGCTCACTGTGGAAGAGATGAAGTGGAAAAGTAGAGATGAGAGTTCATGCCCACCATCACACATATGCTCTCTCACCCTGTGGTAGATTGATTGTCTATTCTTCTGCAAAATAATTCATCAGGCATGTGGTGAAAAGGTCGTCTACATCTAAACATCATCCCTTTTTCCTCATCTTTGTCTTCTTTTCACCTTAGTTACCATGACAGAGATTCCTTTTTCAGGAAGTCTAAAATGGAGGCCTCATCTCCTTCTCATACTTTTCTTATTTATGCTTGTGTCTGTGCACAGTGAGAACCAAGTACGCTTGAGCTTGTGGGCTTTATGTTAAACATCTCGAATAAATTCTGAATAGGGTAACTGAACCACTCAACAGTTCACAGCTTTCAACAGCTTTTCTGGTCAAGCCCCCAAATGACCCTTCTGGTCAAGCCCCCAAATGACCCTTCATTTAATAAATTCATCTTCCAAAGGAACAAACCTTTCAAGGGCAGCACAGACACAAGAATATTCTGTCCATGCTATTATGCTGCAGCTGTTTTCACTTCATGCTGGGGAAAGGCATGTAGCAGAATTCTCATTGCCTTCAGCAAGAGCAAAAGAAGGCAGACAAAAGCAGTAATTCTCAGCCAGTCATGACACAATATCATAAAACGGAAGCAGCAGTGCTTGAAAGAAAACTTTGGGCTTCTGATGAATTGAAGAAGGTTTCAGGTTTTAAAAGAACTTAGAATTTCTCTCTGGCAAGCCTTTTTTTTTTTTTACTCTGCTTCTTGTTTTGAACTCCATTGTACATCAAAGAAAGAACAAATAAATATTGAATGCGATCAGCATTGTCATCCACAACCCTATGAGAGGGGAAATAATAATTTCAAGACTTTCGTTTTTTTTCCTTGTTGGAGGATATTTAACATTTCTCTCTTGAATGTTAGGCAGCCAGTCTTGACTTGAGAGGAGGTACAATTGAAATCACTGTGTAATCAGATTAAAAGATAAAAACTTTTGTTCCTTAAAAAATTGAAACCCACAAAGCTTTGTGTGCAAACAGAATCCTGAATCATAAACCAATCAAACACAGATTTCAATCATAAATCATAACTCAGAGCAGAATGATTTACTGGTACGAGAAACAATGCTGTACCAAAAAAAAAAAAAGGGAAAAAAGTTCTTTGTGCCAAGATATTCTATTTCCTCTTAAACAATCTATACAACTTATACAAGACAACTTATACAAGACAGGAGTAGGAGAGGACCAAAATGCAGAGCTAGGTATAATTCTTACCAATTTGGATATTTTTCCCAGCAAGTATACAAAACATAGCTGACAGATGTGACAGGTACTTTCCTCTTTTTGACTATTATTTTTGTCAGTGAAATCCAGAAAATGTAGGCTTCTTGGCCCAAAAAGAAAGCTTTGAGAGACTGAACTTCCAACTCCTTCAAGTAGGATTCAACCACCACAAATACATTCCTGTCTCTATATTAAACTATAAAATTCATACTTCTTTGTTTTCTGTTAAGAAAGCAACATTGTTGGTATTGCTTCTGAAAAGTGAAATTAGCAGGGCCAGCTCACTTTTCGCAATCCACCACAATATTTGCAAAAGAAACATGAAATTTGAATAGTATGAAAATATGGCTGCTTGGATTTGAATTTGGGGCACTAAAATATGACAACTCTTTAGACTGACAAGAGCAAGCAAACTATTAGTGCCTGTTAGGAACTGAAAGAATATTTGAAAATCTTCAAAGATGTAAAACAAAAACAAAACAAAAAACCCTCTAAAATATTATTTTCCGCACAGAAAAAGCTACATATATGCAGGAAATGCTATAATCGGAGACTAATGCCTCACAAAATTTGCACATGGTAGATTTACTTAGAGAACAGCATTTTCTGTGAACAAAACGAATATTTCTGTGAAGAAACAAAAAGAAAAAAATGCCATTTCCTGTGCCAAAAAAAAAAAATGTAGTTTACTGTGCAAAACAACCACATGCAAATTTTGTGCATAATAAATCCAAGATTGCAGAAAGACTTTGAAAACTCTGTGGTTTACAAATAATTAACATTCCCCTCCTTGTTTTTCCTTCTAGGAGAAAATCAGTGATGAATCACATCCCTGGTATGGGTGGAAAGATTTAGAAGATAGAAACATTTAATGAACAGTGGCAGCATGTGAGAGAAAGGCCAGTGAATAAGAAAAGAAGGAGGAGGAGGAAGAGTAAAACACTTTGGAGCTGAGTAGAGATAAAGGGCTTTCTACCCATCTGAGGCTGCTACAGGCTGAACAAGTACAAAATCAGAGAAAGACCAATGAGAAAGAAAAAGCTGGTGCAGTTGGAATAGAAGAGAACATGACTACCAGGATGGGGCTGGGATAATACGTTTCTAATGCAAGCAAAGCTAGGTATTTTTATTGCTAAAGAGTAATTTCTATATCTGAATGACTAGAAACATCTCAGTTCATAGGAGGGAGAAAGTAGTGGCTGTTAAAGTGCAGTCTTGGACATTATTCAAGACTGAGGTCTTCTCACGCTAGGTATTATTATAATGATTTCCAGTTATTGACTCACAACATACTGCATAATGATGAAGCAAAGAGAATGGGCCAGCTCAGTGAGAGCCTCAGTCTGGTGCATTATGCGTCCCACTGCAACAGCTGATGAATACCGAGAACAAAAACAGAGAACAACAACAACAGCCTCAAATCCTGAGGATACTGTATGCCTTTTTAATTTAGAAAAAAAAAAAAGTCTTATGGCTGGATAATAACATAGATGGAAAACAGTCTAGTTACAGATTTATAGTTCCAGGTGGAAATCACCACAGCAAAAAAATATGTTTGTTTTTCTTGAATCTTTAACACAGTTAAGGACTCTTTCTAACCTACCAAAACACTATCTAACTTCTTGGGCAATAGTGTAATAACAAACTCACAGAGATATAATATAACAATAGTGACCTCAAAGCACAGGTACATGAAGAATGGAAGTTTTGTCTGAATGGGAATGAAACTCCTCAACTAATGTGTGGATTGGAATTTCAATGTCATTCAGTCATGCAGTTCCTAAGTAAGCCAGTGCAGTAATATATATATATATATATATATATATATATATATAAAACACACACACATACATACATACACATACACACACACATACACACACACATACATATATATATACACACACACATACATACACACACACGTGTGTGTGTGTGCGTGTCTGTGTATTATTTTGAGAGAAAACACATATAGAAGTAAGCACTTTTAAAAACCTGTTTTAAGATATGTATTTGGATAGATATTAATGTGATTCGCTGCTAATTTCATTTTAAAAAAATCAACAAGAAATGTTAGCTATTTGCTTTGTGTTGTGAGGAAGTCCTTGAAATCTATGCAGTTTTCAAAGATTATTTGCAGTTCAGTCTTTACTCAGTAGGCAATTCACACATTTTTGTACAGAAGGCAACATTTTCTGGACAAGAAACAATATTTTTTGCACAGACATTAATATTTTGAGGTAAAAATGATGTTTTCTGTGCAAACAAGCCCACATAAAATTTTTGCATAGAATAAACCCCAAGCTTTGAAGATTCTTACCAGTCCACAGTTCTTCTCATTGGTTCCCAATAATTGAGGAACATGCTTCCAACAATTTTTTGAATATTTTTGAATATTCTTTCATCCCCAGCAGTTCCTTCTTTAAATGTGGACTTGTTCATTTTTTTTTTAAAAAAAAGGATTAATGCAGAGACTAAAAAAGGCAAGAGTGAAAATATAAAAATGACAGACACTAGAAATGTGTTTATCCATCCATTGCTGCTTAAAAGAGGACTAAAGAGATAAACAACAACTAGAATGAGTGAGACGGGAATATGTTGTTTGAGAGAGATGCCTTCTTCCACTTCTTCTTCCTTGAGGAAGAATCCATATTTGCACTTAAGAACTTTCGTCATGCCCCTTGGAAAGTAATTTTAAGATTACAGATACATTCAAGGGTACACTAGAGTAGATAGTAGCTGTTATGCTTATTGTTTCACGACTAGCTAGTGTTCATATAGAAAGGATGCATGTTGAGAAGACGGTGTGGCAAGAGGAACCCACATCACCATTCTGTGGCTAGATTTCTAGTTTTCCATGAACCAGGCTGATGAGAGAGAAGTTGGATGATACCCCTTGATCTTAGGCAGATCCATTAGTGAGACTTTCAGCTCCAGAGACAGAGGCAGTGGCTGCTATAGCATCTAAATTGGTAGGGTTTCAAATAAGTCATTACAAGGGAAAATCCAAAAGAAACCAATTGCCTAGACAATGTGGGCAATGGGATTTCTCCATCATATTTCTTCAAGAGAAGGTCAAAAGGGCATGCACAGTCGAATCTAGTTTTCTTCACAGGAGATGATAGGCATTCCAACTTGTTGAGGCTGAAAGGCGTGGTTAGGTAGTGTGCTTGACGCTAGAGCTTGAAATATGTCCCTATCTATCAGTAGTATTTACTTAACTTCAGCAATGCTTAGAGCATTTGTGTCTCTTGGCTGATATCTGCTGACCCTTTCAGCTTCTTTCAACTATTGACCTTGTAAAATAAACTTGACTCATTAATACAGAGTTGGTATTTATATCACCATATAATTTTGCCTTATTCAGGAGACATTGTTGACATTTAATCTTCATTTTTGAACATTTAACCTAGATTACAGAGGAGAACAGACCTACGTTTTCAGTTCTTGCTAAAAGGTTGCCCAAAGTGTGAAAGAATACCCCAAACAGGTCAGCAAGTTGTTATTTACTACAGCATCTAGGAGCTCACATCATTTTGCACAAACTTCTGGTGCTGGAGGGACCTGGAGGAGCTTGTAGTAACAGAAATAAAGGCAATTGCAGATTTATTGAGCATTAAGATTGACTTTACCTGGACTGAAATGGACCTGGAACAGTATCTAAAATCTGTTATCACATACAGAAATGCACATAGATTTGGGGATTTTCTTAAATCACTCAGAATGGATTTTGACACTTTTTTTTTTGTCCTCTATTGAAACATGAAGAAATAATAAAGCAGATACCCACTGAGTTGTGCTAAGATTAAGGGATGAGCATGCAAAGATCTAAATCATGCCTTTCTCTTTATGATGCGCCTGTGAATCATGGTCTTTGTGCATGTGCAATGAAAGTGTGGAACAGATGGGGAAGGTTTTAGTTAAAAATAAAAAAGGAAATATTTATTTTGAAAACTGCTTCCATAAGATGATTTACCATGTTAAGATCCTTGCTATTCCTCCTCTTGTTTCTGTTCAGGTTTTTCTCAGCTGCAATGTTAAATGAAAAAGGATTGGAGAACTACTCTTCTTCTTCTTCTTCCTCCTCCTCTTCCTCCTCCTCTTCTTCTTCTATTATTTTTGACACAGGTAAATCTAAGTCAAAATCAAACTAATATGCATTTAAAAATAAAGAAAAAGATAGAAGAAAAAGGGGGAGAAAAAAATAAAAGGAAAGAATATAATGAATACACAGCAGGTCTGTGACCCCCCCTTCCCAATCCTGATGGTAATGAAAAAAAGAAAAAAAATTCTACCACTAAAGATCCAACTAAATAATCATGCTAAACTTACTAATAATCATAACCACAGATTTTTACATCATTATATTTCTTGTTGCTCAGAAAATACATAAATGGTTCCCAACCTTTTAAAAAGCCTTCAATTGACTTGTCCTTTAGAACCCATGTTAATTTGGCTATTTGGACCAACTCAGCAACCTTAACAATCCATTCTTCCACTGTTGGTGCTTCTGTCTATCTCCAAGCTTGAGCAAACAATACACATGCTGCTTTTGTTGTATAGTGAAGGAGTAATGCGTATTTATTCATCATGCCCAACAAAAACATTTCTGGTAACATTACAAAATCTATCTTTTTTTTTCTTTTTGGATTAACATATACATCTTAGACCAGTAACTAGTCTTACAAGTCCATCATATTTGTAGCAAGGAGTCCTCTTTATCTTAACATTCCCACCATTTGTTTGAAAGATTCTGGGACATTTTCAATAACTTATTTACTATTAGATACCATCTATGCATCACCTTATAATTTTTTTCTTTTAAAAGAAATGCTGAACAAAATAAATTTTGTTATCATTAGACATCTTTTCCCCATACCTCCATACGAAGACCATTTCCGCACTAGGGTGTTAAAGTGCTGCTATTCCACTATCAACCTCCTATGGAATTCTGCGGTTTGTAGTTTAGCGAAGGGCACTTCGAATTCTTAGTCAAAGAGCTCTTTGGTCTCAGTAAACTACAAACCCCAGAAGTCCACAGGGCGTTGAAAGTGGAATAGCAGCACTTTAACACTGTAGTACGGAAATACCCGAATATTATGCCCAAAATTTTGAGTCCATCCCAAAATACTCTTTTACAGGCTCATCATCTGCCTCTAGTTTCAAAAGCCATTTCTACATTTCTTCTTAATTTCATGGTCATTGTCTTTACCCATCTTTAAACAAAATTCATTTTCTCTAACCTCTATGCCTGCATGTCTCTTATCTTAATTAAAAAAAATCTGCCCTTACATTGCATATAAGCGAACCTTTGCCTTCCTTAAGAATCATCTGTCTTGACTTAAACTTGCAGCTGTCCTGTTCAAAATCAGAGGAACTTTTCTTAATACTCTGTCTACGTAGAGGTTCACAGTGATGGAATTTAGAGCAAATGAGAATTTTCATTGTTGATTCAGTTGTTTATCAGACTTCCTGTGTGGCAGCATTTAGAATAATGAAGAATGAAAAAAAAAACAAAAAAAAAAAAACGTTCTGTACAGAATAAGATAAACATTCAAGGAAATTCAAGACCTTGACATGGAGTGGGACAAAGTCTAGTGGGACCAATCAAGTGTAATATCATATCTAACAAGAGAAAAGGTGTTTGGCTTTAAATATTTAGGAACCATTTCTCAGTACTGGGAACATTATTCTTCTTTAGAAAGAATGAGTAATTCTAGTAGTTTTCTTCTTACTGCCAACCCCCCAAAAACTCCAGATATGCATTTTTCAAGGCACATTGTTCAGAAATGCATACAATTTGCACATGGTTTTTTGCACACACGTTTTTGTGTGTGCACAAAATAGCATTTTGTGTTATTTTCTGAAAGTATAATTTCCCCACATAATTTTTTTTTCTGTGCAAAACAACCACATTCAAATTTTGTGTACAGTGCATCTCAAACTGTGAAGAGTCTCATCAGTCCAGGATTCTTCTGTCTGCATTTATTGAGTCTCAAGTATCATGGTTGTTGGGGGGGGGGTTAACCATTTTTTTCATTTTTTTTTTTAAATACCCTTCCCATCTATACTCAGAACCAAGATTTGTGGTCGAAATTACCAGTGCCGGGTGCCAGAATGAGTGGGGAGAGTGAGCAATGTATGGCTTGACCTATCCTCTCATTCTCTCTCTTCATTGCTGCTTGGCCCATTTACCCACCCTACCTGCAATGTGGGCAATTGCTGGTTTCCTTTTGGGGCCAGATAGAATTTTTCTCTTCCTTTTCAAAGAGTTTTTTTTTTTTCCTACTCTGTACTGATCTGGATGGAGCTTGGATTATAGGCTTTGAGTAGAGCAGTTAAATAGTCAGTCACTGGCTGGTAGCTGGGGGGAACCTCCATGAGCAATAACAGTGAGCACCCCTAGATGCTGACATGGTGAAAGGGACATCCCCAGATTTCCAGATTCGTTCCTGTTGGTCTCTGGGACTAGTAGATGGGAGAGGAAACTTCATTGAGAGCTAGCCTCAAGTTTTCCTTTTATGTCATCATTTTCCTTTTATGTCATAAGATTTGGGGAAGAGTGGGGCTTTTAGGTAGGTCTTTCTGTTTACTGCTGGTTGAGTGTCAAGCCAAAATGGTTGCTGGCACTCAAAACTTGAGTGCTTCTCCTGGATTAAGTGTGCATCACCCAATGCTAAGAAGGATGTCAGGTTGAGACTTCCTGCCAAAGTTGGAACCTTCTTTAGGCACCTTACCCTGCAGATAATAAAGTCCAATATTTAAATTGATAGTAAAACTTTCTGTTTAGCTACCCTTCTGTTGTCTGGTCTTGTTATTTCTTAGCTGCCAAACAAAAATCTCATACCAAATACTGAATGGGAATTTCATAAATGAAAGTTGTCAATAAGCAGTGTCACATCTTCTCACACAAACAACTTTTTTACATACCATTTATTTTGGTTGCACTTATGACCTCAATTTAAGGTGTTGATTAAATCTCTAATGTTTACATCCTAGGGCCCTCTGTATTTTGTTAGACTTCAACTACCAGTATGCTTTGTCATTGGTTATGCTGAATAGGGCTGCTGGGAGTTGTAATCTAATGCCATCTGGACAACCACATGATTGTCACCTCTGCTCTTGACAGTTTGGGACCAGGCTGTCTGGAATTTTATATGCAGCTGTCTGAGCAATATGGTTGGCATCACTGAATCCCTGGGCCACCAACAAGCTGTGGAGCTGGCAAACCCCACTGACAGGCTCTTTTCAGTGATGATTCTACATTTTTGAAATTTTCACAGTAAGTAAATATTTTCATCCCTTTCCTTGTTGGTGTTGGGGATTAGCTTCACATGATGTAGGCTGCAAAATCCTTTCAATTAGAATTGGCTTTGGTGTGGTTTGAGGTACTGCATTTATTATCTGCTGGCACTAGGCTGGTACTACTTCTATAGAGCCAGCTTGGTGTAGTGGTTTGAGCTTTGGTGAGTATGTGAAAGGTGGCATGATGTAGTGGTTTGGGCATTGGTCTATGACCTTGGAAACCAGGATTAAGTTCCCCATTTGGCTATGGAAACCCACTGAGTGACTTTGGGCACATCACACACTCTCAGCCCCAGAAAACCTAGTGATAGGTTTACCATTATGGTCATTATAAGTCAGAAGCAATGTGAAAGTACACAACCACTACTATTGCCATTCTTGTTTTTATTTGTTGCTATTCTTTTGAATAATTTATTTATCTGTTTTGTTGATTTAAGTCCTTCTCCCCTTCCCCATGATCTTATGTTTTGATTTTTCTATATTCTTTTATGAATAATTTTATTTTGTTGTTTCATTGACTATTTTAAACCACCTTGCAAGAGTAATTGTTTCAGAAGGTCATTTTTTTTTAAAAAAAAAAATCCATTAAATATTTTTTTTTAAATGCAAATATCTAGAATTCCAGCTTGGTTGCTAGTTGTTCTTAGAAAAACTCATCCTTCCATGAAGACTGAGTTAACCATTTCTGCACTAGACTGTTGTAGTGCTATTATTCCACTTTCATCATCCTATAGAATCCTGGGGTTTGCATTTTTGGAGGCTTCAAAAGCCCTTCTCTAAACTGCAAACCTCAGGATTCCATAGGATGTTGAAAGTGGAATAATAACACTATAACAGTCTGGTGTGGAAATGGCCTAAGTCTAGGACAGCATCCATACTACAGAAATATAGTGCTATAATCTCCCTTTAAATGTGATAGTTCCATCCTGTGGCTTCCTGGGATTTGTAGTTTGGTCAGACACTAGAATGCTGTGGCTGAAAATTCTAAATGCCTCTGTCTAAACTGCAAATGTCAGGATTCCATAGGATGGAACAATTGCTATTAAAGTGGAATCATAGGCCCTTTTCGCATGGGCTTTCCCGAGCGAAATAGCCCCATGAGCCATGCGGGAGTGGGAGCGCCACTCCACACGACGCACTCCCACTTCCGGCGCTCTCACGGGGCTGCAGTGGCACGAGCGCGGGGTTTTTGATTTTCGCTTCCAAGCGAAAATCACCCCGCGCTCGCGCAACGCTCCCGGCGCCCACCCGCACTTACCTGTTGTGCGGTGCGTCGGAGAGGCGGCCGGGTAGCGCTTCCTTCCCTCCGCTCCTGCGGAAGGAAGGGGTGGGGCGGGGCGCTTGCGTGACGGATGCGACGGCATCCTGCTCCGTGCGGGTGGGGGGGCTGCTTGCGACAGCCTCCCGCTTTGCGCACGCGGGGGGGTGGGCGCGACTGTCGCTCGCTCCTGCTGCGCGCGGGGGGTGGGCACGACTGTCACTCGCTCCTGGCATGCGCGGGGGGGTGGGCGCGACTGTCGCTTGCTCCTGGCGCGCGCGGGGGGGGTGGGCGCGACTGTCGCTCGCTTCCCACATGCGCGGGGGGCGGCGCGAGAGGCTCCTGCTTTTCGCGCAAGCGGGGGATGATGGACGCGCGAGCCGCCTCCACCTCCGGGACGCTGCCGCTTCCCCGCTTGTTCCTTCGCCTGCGGTAGGAACGAGTGGGGAACCGGCAGGCTCTCGGAAGAGGCTTTTCGCGCAAGTCGCCCACCCCGGCTCACGCAAAAAGCCTCAGTGCGAAAAGGGCCATAGTGTGAATGGGACCCTGTTATTTTTCACTCTAGCTGCAGAATTTCTTAGTCCATTTTTACCCGACAGGGCTGTGCCACTTCTGGGACAAGATGGCAGTGGTTGGCAGGTCATGCTTCCATACAGCATCATCACCATCCCAATGCCATCCCATCCCCAATCATCACACTCATGCAGTTTTCAAAAAACTGAAGAAAAAAGTCCATTTTGCATCTGCGATTGCACAATGCTCCCATCATTCCCAGTCATGTGGCAGCCAAGGAAGCACAATGGTGGTGCTTCCTTCCATAGCGCAGCAATGGAAGGTGCCTGGCTGTTCTGTAGAAGGAAGAGGCAGTGCCATTGCACTCCCTTCTGCATGGAGTGAGCTGGTGTGGAGGAGAGCATTGCTGATGCACTCCCTTCCACACCCAAGATTGCAGCACAACAAAGTGGAAGAGTGTCGCATTGCAGAAATGGCCTTAGATGCTGGAGCAGGAGCTTTTGGTACAAACTCTGTACAGAGAAATTTGGTGGCAAGCTCAAGATGAGTCAAAAGAGACTTCCTTTGCCTTCCTAGACTGCTTTATCTCTTTGAATGTTTCTCAGACTTTTCCCCTTATGCAAGCCTCATTAGCTCTTGTGAGAACTGCTGAGCTGTGGGAGAGATTTAGGAAAGGAGTATATTGGGCAGTTCCTTTGCCACTAATGCTACTGCATTGTGAGTTGGATGGGCAGTTCACTTGAAAGGATTCAGAAGGTTGTGAGTGAGTGGCTGTATAAAATAGCCTCGGGTAGTATTAAATAAATAGGTATAGGAGACTACCGGATTGTAATTTAGTATGAAGCGTTACCTGTAAGGAAAGATATACAGTTGTGTTGAACAAAAGGCACCTGGCTGTGAAATGGACTGTTAAGTCACTTGAATATTGATTTCCAGACATGAAATTTAAAAAAGAGATTATTTGCTGTCTACACTACAGCGGCCAAGAAGGGCAAAATGAGTAAATTGGGAATGTACCAAAGTAAATTCCACAATTTATGTGCGAGACTTATTCTGATTTTCCGATATGCACCATAAAGTGCCTCTGCCTGAGGCAGAAAATACCTCAAATAAATTCTCAACAATTCACAGTACATTTAACATCTTGGTAAAAAAAAATAATAATAAGGCAAGCATTTCTGAAATTTAAATTGGCTTTTGCTGTTACTGAATGCATAAGGAAACTGAGTTCTGAAGTGAACTGAAAACAAAAGGCACTGACTGAAATAGAATGCCTAACATTGATTTTAAAAAAAAATCCACGGCTTCCAAATGATCAATTACCGTTCGCGTTCTCAGTGTTGGATGCTTCTTGAGACTGACTGACAGATACAGGACAGACGTCCATTAGGACCTCTAGATCTGGGACCAGGGTAGGAAACATTGATTCTGCAATATCTTTCATGGGTTTTGCATGTTTTGTTTTGCTTTATTTTATAGAATTGTGTTGCTCTGTTAACTGGAATAAATGCTAGTGCTACTTCCAAAATAGAGTCCCTGGTTTCCTGAGTGGGAAGGGCTCCAGCCACAACTTAGCAGAAGCAAAGAATAATCCTGTAGTCACTAAACCCATCTCTGGGCATGGCCCAAATGCCACAGGAATGACCAAGAAGGACTGGATTATATAGAAAATTACATCTTGGACGTGTAAAGACCCAATAGAGTATTGCCACATCTGATGTTTTTGTCATGTAGGACTAAAATTTGTAAGTAATGAGCTTATTAATTTCCTACCTTCTGTTTCCTTGATATGCTATAAATCTTGGGGACGTGGGTGAAATTAATTGAGTCTAAATTGCCATAGAAATGCATCTAATAATGCCTTCCTGAAACCATAAGTGATCTACAGTCCTTTCTTGAATTTTTGCTCTGTAGTTTTCCAGCCAAAAATGTGCATGAAATGTGTTGTGTTGGTGGTAGTGTCAGTGTGTCTTCATGTAATTTCCAATGAATATTGATCCCAAGGTGAGCTATCACAAGCTTTTTCCTGACAAGGTTGGTTCAGAGGAATTTTGCCATTGCCTTCCTCTGAGGTTGAGAGTGTGTGACTTGCCCAATGTCACCAAGTGGCTTTCCACAACTGAGTGGGGATTTGAACCCTGGTTTCCCAGAGTCTTAGCTCAGCATTCAAATCACTACATCACACTGGCTTCTGTTTGTACCTTAGGCGGAAATCCACATTAAAGCATATTTTACTGGCAGTTCTATATATATAGAAAAATTGTCCATAGCAAATGTGCACATTAATGTATATTTCAAAATGTTCCTGAAAAGCATATCAGTTTTCAGGCAGACTGAAAACACGTATGGAGTCAGAGTGAAATGAACTTGAGAAAGAGAAAGGAGAGCTTGAAAGAGAGAGAGAGAAATCAACTGAAACCAACATAAAGAGGTTCATCTACCCCTAAGAAATGGTATGGAAGTCACTACGGCTCTATGATTTCTCTGATGCCACTCCTGATAATAATAATGTTCCCTTCATGCTGACAGAGCCAGAAGATGGGCCAGTATTTTGGCAATTATACAGTGAAGGAGGAGAGCCAGCATGGTTTGAGCTTTGGACTATGACCCTGGAGACCAGAGTTTGATTCCCTGCTCTTCCATGGAAACCCACTGGGTGTGTCACACACTCTTATCCCCAGAAAATCCTTGATAGGTTCACCTTGGAGTTGAGGTTAAGTTGGAAATGACTTGAAGGCACACAACAACAGCAATCAGTAAATGAGATGGAATCCAATTCTGAAAATGTTTGATTCATGGGGAATCTGCAGTTGCCAACTGGCTGAGATCTTAGAATTGATTCATCTTGCATGTGCTCTGTGGAGAGGAAGTGCATATTTTCTTTATTCCATGAAACTGTATTAGAGTGAACAGAAAAGAAAATGGTGAGGCCTTCATGAAAATTCTTGTTCTGTACAATAGACATTACAGAAAAAGTTTTTGAACTAAAACCAGATTCTTTCCATCAAGGATTTTCTACACTAAAATTGTTATCCCTTTTATGTTTCTCCTTGTAGTTCATATGAAAACAATAAAAGTAGAATGCATATGTTGTTTTAACTACAGGATGGGTTATCCATGGATATTAAGAGCAGCCTTACCCATCCAGGCTGACATAGTGAACCCTATTTTATAAACAGGATGGCTAAGGGAGACAGTCACCATGGATTGAATGTGCATGTCACACAAATGTGACATTATCATGTACAAGAGCCATAGTAAGTGGGGATTTGAAAAAAAATCTTACCAAGAAAACCCTGTGATAGGTCCACCTTAGGTTAACCACAGGTTGGAAATAACTTGAAGCCACACTACAACATGATATATGCATTGACTAAGGCCATTTCCACATTAGTCTGTTATAGCACTATTGTTCCACTTTTAACACAGCATGGAATCCTGGAGTTTGCAGTTTAGGGAGGGGCCGGTGCTATAATAGTGCTTTAATAATAGAGCTATAACAGGCTAGTGCGGAAATGGCCTAAGTAATCTAGAGTTAGAATCTCAGATTATCAGGACCCTCTAAATATAAAAATATGACTAAATTTCAAGTTTTACATAATGGTTAGAATAACCTATTATTGAAGGGGCTATCACCAAGGGGATGCCTCTTAAACCCAGGATTCTTTAGGTTCCAGAATGACTTCATACAGCTGTGGGTTTGAATATTGGCTCAGAAGGTAAGGGAACTGTAGGGAACATATATTGATGACAGAGAACTTTCCTTTCTTCACATTTCCTGTGGCTTTGTCCGACTTTCTTTCATGATGGAAGAAGTGCCAGGGGGAAAAAAAGGGAGAAAGAACACATTAATAGAACTTTTGATGACTTTAGACACAGGGCTTGTCTGCCAATACTGTCTTCCAACAACATGCATTTTTAAAAGAAACAAAGATTGAAATTCACAACACATCAGTGTAGCCAGCAGAGTATTTTTTTTTTCCTTCCAGGAAAAAAAAAATGGCTCAGACAACGTGGTAGCTCAAATTACCCACTGTCGAGTCTGTTTGTGTGCAACATCATTTGGGACGAGTAAGAGCTTTGTTTGGTTTATTTGGTGATAAGAAGTTTCCAAAATGTGAAAATTTCATGTAAAAAAAAAAAAAATCAACAGAAAATCTCCACCCAAAATACATATACAAGACAAAATGAAACGGAGGCACTCACTGTTCTAGGAAGTTTGTTTGGGGTTTTTAGATCTACTAGGTCTGAAATATAGCTGTATATTCAGCCATTTTGGTATGGTGGGATTAAGGCTGCCATTCTTTTCCCTGACAAACACCTCATTTATAACAGCTACAACTTGGGTTGGTATAAAATGATTCCCTTCATGGTGATAATAACTGTTCTTGTTTGATCACTGCAGAAGGCTTCCAATTTTTTCTGCCAATAAGAATCAACCAAAATTGGAAAAAAAAAAAACAAACACAAAATTTGAAAGAAAAATAATCTGAAAAAAGCACACATACTTTTTTTCTGTGCCTTCTAGTTTTTTCTGACTTATGGCAACCTTAAGGCAAACATTACAGGATTCTCTTAGCAAGATTTGTTCAGAGGGGGTTTGCCTTTGCTTTTCTCTGAGGCTGAGAGGGTGTTACTGGTCCAAGGACACCCAGTGAGTTTCCATGGCTAAGCAGAGATTTCAACAGTGGTCTCCAGAGTCATAGCCCAATGCGCTAACCACTACACCACGCCAACTCACACACTCTTACCTAATTCCATCATAGACACAAACAAACTGAATCCCTACGAGTTTTTGGTTTGACCAACTGGGTGGAAAAATCCTAAGGAAGGTGCTCTAAATACCAGTCCAATTTGTGGGGAGAGGGATCAGATGGGGAAAAGAGCTGTGTTTATCAGGGATAAGAAATAAACCCTTTTCACCTTGAATTTAGGAAGAAATGGAATGGTAAATTCCCTGTAATTGAATTTGTACCATGTATTTGTATCTGTCTTATATTAGTTATTTAGGGCCTTCAGGTTGCCTCCTGTACCTATTCAGTAGGGAGATTTCTGCAAACCAGTCCTGCCCTGGGGTGCATGAAAAGTTGGTTGACTGTGCAGGCTTCAGTATAAAAGATGCAGTCTTGTTGCTCTTTTTAAAAGGTTACATAAATCTGCAAATTGTTTTAACTTGTGTTCTTGTTCAGTTATAAAATGGCCCCATAGAACTGAAGGAAGTGGTACCTTTCCACGAATGTGTTCTAGCCCTGAGATAGTGGCTATCGCCACATCTTGACAAAAAATTATGCAGCTAGCAAATCATGTTCCTTTACAATGTCTTGGCAGTAAAATATGTAGCTAGCAAAATGGGCTGCTTCACAATGAAGATAAGCATCAGAATAAGTATTTTTTTCAAACAGAAAGATGAGAGCTGGAGAAAGTAGAAATAAATGTCCTTGTTACAAATGAAGCCACAAAGGAAAAGTCTGCTTGTTTCAGTCAGTCTCTGGCCATTTCCACATGAGAGTGGAGGAGAGTGGAGGCACAAGTCACTACTTGTCATGAGCAGTGTTTTTTTACCCTGAATTATCCCAATTCCTGTCTGCATGCACTTCGGTTCACAATGAACTAACACAGAGAAGAGCGGTTGCTGCATCCACAAAAGCAAGTCCCTGGCCACTCCCATTCTTCTCCCTCATTCTGCCCCACCATCGCTGATTGGTCTGTTTCTTTGTCTTTTTAAAAAAATACATTTTAAATGGCTGAGTCAAAAAACAAACACTCCCAAAATCCAGACTAAACCAAGCATCAAGAGTCCAAAAAGGAAAAAAAAACAATATCCAAAAAATCCACTGGCAAAATCTAAAGAGCAAATACACACACACACACACACACACATACATACATACACACACACACACACAACACAGTTTGGCTGCACCTCCAAAATCCAGGGTGCAGAACGGACCGATCATCCCTAGAATTGATCAGTAGCCTGCAGCAGAGGTGGTGATCTTCTAGCAGAGCACTAAAGGAATCCAGTCTTTCTTGCTCACCTTCACACATTTCTGTGCTTCTACATTTGTTCATAGGTATGTATGTTCACTGATACGTGGAAAACGATCCATAATGCCTGAAGACAATAATGATGGCATCCTGTCCTTTGATAGGTGGACAGAGAGAAAGAAGGATGGAAATGACAGAGGGGACATCCTGGGAATGCCCCTAGCAGGCCACTTCTGCCTTGTGAATGGATGTTGCAGTTCTGCATGTAGGCGAAAATAAAGCAGACCCGGTTTGAGAGGTTTGCACCAGACTTTTTCTGGTTTTTACATAAAGTGGTTTCCCATCACAGTGAACCTCGCTAGGAGCGGAAAAGGTGTGGAACCATGAGGAAAACTACGAAGCTAAAATGGTTCAAAGTGCAGACAGGAGGGCAAGAATTTGAGGTGAGTACAATGTATTGACCTTGTGCGGAAATGGCCTGTCTCTCTTTCTCTTTTTTCTTTTAAGTTTTGTCCAGGCAGGAAATTCATACTATATTTTGAAATTTCATCTGAGCAATATTTGGTGAGTGTTATGCCGAAAATTCCAAGGCAGAATAATTTTGTTTTTTCTGATAATTCTTTTTGTAGGGAAATGGAACTATCATACTATTGGCTTCCTTTTTGGTATTCTGTTGAGATGCCATCTGGGCCTGGAGTTTTGCCTGCTCTCAAAACTTTAATTGCATCCTACATTTCTACATTTTCTGTTTGTTTGTTTGTTTTACAAGAGAGCAGACTGCACAGGAATTTAAGCCTATTCAAGTCAGCCTATCTTGCTGCAGTGGATGCCATCCATAAAAGAGTCCCAAAATTATGTTCTGAAAAATGTTGGCTCTTGAATTGATGAAAGCTTTAACAGGAGTGAAATTAGCAAGGTGTCACTCTTAAAAATAAAACAGTGTTTTTAAAACATGCAGTATGTCATCTGCTCCTTTGTCTTTCTCTCTCTGGAATCTACAAAGCATTTTAGGCAGCATATACAGAATATATAAAACAAAAACAATAACAGACAAAAAGAATGAAACCAGCATGAAAATCAAATAATATAGGTTCTGTCTCTACATCTAGTGATCACAGTGGATCCGTAACAGTATAGAAAAGCTTTGCTAAGATGCCTGAATTTGTATTTGCAGGAGGGAACATAGCTAAGATTCATGTAATCATAGGAAGGAACATTTTTTTCCAAGTAATCCAGCAGACTGTTACATGAATGCCAATAACATATTTTAGAATGATCAGGTATAGTATGTACAGCAGATCACTTATCCAGTCTGGCCTTGCAGTGTAGCGATTGGGTTCTGATTATTCATCTTGCCTCAAGACTCCCTCCCCCCCCCGTGTGTGTGTTTGTGTATAACAAGTGGCTATGCTGATGGATGGGTTCAATGGGGTAAAGCATGACCTGTCCTCCATGTTAATTATTACATTAAAACATCCAGACAGAGGCCATTTCCACACTAGCCTGTTATAGGCCCTTTCCACATGGCATTTGCCATGCGAAAAGGCGCCTGGAGCATTGCGCGATTGTGAGGAGCGATCTGAATGATGCACTCACAATCATATGATGCTCCAGGGGCCGGCAGGTGCCGATCTCACACCTTTTCATTTTCAGCTTTCAGCTGAAAATGGTGTGCAATTGTGCATTGCTCCCAGTCCCCATGTGCACTTACCTGGTGTACGGAGCCTCTGGAGCCGCACCGGTTGAACTTCCTGCCCCAGTGCAGCCTGGGAAACTCCTAGGCTGCGCTGCGGAAAGAAGAGGTGGGGCTCTCACGTGAGCAGGCAGCTTGTGTAGAGCTGAAGCAGCAGGGATGCGAGAGCCCCACACCCCGCACCCCAGGGCCAGAAAAAGGTAAGGTGTGGAAAGGGCCATAGTATTATTATTCCACTTTCAACATCCTATGGAATCCTGGGGTTTGCAGTTTAGGGAGGCTAGTGTGGAAATGGCCAGAGATATAGAAATAAAAACAGTAAAGGATTTATTACATAATAAATAAACATTTAGACTTTTGTTAGTTCCATACAATGTGCACAGAAACATTTTCAGATAAAGTTACACTTCTCTCTGAACTCTCTCTCCACATTCTCAGCTCCTGAAAACTTATTCAGATCTCAGGAATTCCTCTCTTCCTAACTTGCCCTAATTCTGTTTCTATTTTTTGCAGAGGAAAAAATGGCATTGTTTTGTACAGGAAACCTGTTTTTGCCTCCACAATAACATTTTAAAATACACTGTTTAAAACACAGTATTTCCTCTGCAAATTTTATTTTTTAAAAAATTAGTAATTTTTAATGTTAAAAAACCCACATATTTTGTACAAAAAATATATTTTTGTGCAAATTAACTTTTTAGGGGAGGGGAAGTTGACAAGTGTAAATAATCATTGAAAACTATGCAGAACCTCTCTTTTCTCAAGCTCCATGGAGAACATTATTGGTTTTAGTCATTCCTGTATGCAAAATGAACATCCTTTTGTTAAACAGATAGGGATTCATTTCCACAGTTTTGAATACTAAGCACTAAGCACACCTGGGCTTGCATGGAAGAACATGCCAATTTCCATCATTCACATTCATTTATTTTTCTTTAAAAAAATAATCAAGTATTTTTAGTCCAAAATATGATGAATTGTAGGAATTTGTGTAAATATGAATACAAATGAACTAGAATAAATATTTCACCCATTCCTGCATGGGATGAGGAGCTTTTTCACATGCTTGTGTTTTGTGTGCTCATTTCCTTGGAAAGCATGTCATATCATTCCGGGATTTTTTTTTCCTCCTTCAAAACCTCAGATGTCATGTAAGGGACCCATGAAATGTTCATCAGTATTGGGAAGAGTGAAGGCTTCTGCTTCTCAGATATTGGCTATAAAGCAACAGCTGTCAAGGTGACATATTTTGTAGAGAATTTGTAGTTTTCTGTAACTTATAGCATAAGTTGATTTGGCTTACGGGGCATATGATGACTTACTAGAGGTTACATAGAGATCTATAGAATCATGATTGGTATGGAAAAAGGAACAGTGATACATTTTCCCGCTCTCTCAATTCTGGAATGTGAGGCTATTAAATAAAAATGGATGACAGTCAGTTCAGGCTGACAAAGGAAATTAGAGTTTTATAGAATGTAGAATTAGCACATGGGAATCATTTAGCACAAAGGCATGCTTAATTGAGGCATGTTTTGAATATCCTGATTTTCTCATTTCAGTTTTCCAGCTGCAAATAGTGAATAGTGGGAAGAGCAGATATATTTTCTGAAACAAATGCTTGACTGTGAAAATATTCAAGAGTTTTCCCTCCAACCACATTCACTGACAATATTGTTCCTCCCACTCCACATCAGTTGCTGCACTGGGACCATTTCATCATCCTTCCCTAAGGTTCATTTATCCTTTACAGGATTAGTGCCATGAGTCATCCAAACAATGACGGTATTACTAGGTAAACAGGGGCCCTTTTCGCACAGGCTTTCTGTCGCGCGACAGTCCCGTGAGCCTCGCGGGAGTGGGAGCGTCGCTCTGCACAACGTACTCCCACTTCCACCGCGCTCATGGGGCTGCAGCGGCGCGATCGTGGGTTTTTTGATTTTCGCCTCAAAACGAAAATCACCCGCGCTCACGCAACACTCCCGGCGCCCACGCACACTTACCTCCTGTGCGGAGCGTCAGGGAGGCAGCTGGGTCGCGCTTCCTTCCCTCCGCCACTGCGGAAGGAAGGGGTGGGGCAGGGCGCTAGCGTGACGGACGCGACAGCCTCCTGCTTCGCGCGGGGGGCGGCTCACGCGAGAAGCCTTCTCCGGGAGGCTGCCGCTTCCCCCTCCTTCCTTCGCCTGCGGAGAAGGCTTCTCACACGAGCCGCCCTCCCCAGCTCGCGCAAGAAGCCTCAATGCGAAAAGGGCCAGGGTGGCAGTATCTATACAACACTATATAGAATGATGTAAAAATGGATAAAAAATAGATATCGTTTATTGCTTATTTGAAAAATAAAAGAGGCTGTCTTTGACACAGCCAAAACTGTTTCTAAAAACTGGTAAGTAGTTTTGTCTCAGGCTTTACTGTGGGCTGATATAGAATAAACTACAGCAAGGAAGGGCAAAGTGTAGCATAGAGTCAGATACATCCCTTGGGCTACTGAAGCCTCCCAGAACCCCCAAACACAAAGAACCATAAATATTCTTTTTGTGCTGATATTTTTCCCCACACAAATTCAACCCCAACCACCCATAACTAGATGCAAATGGGAAGTCTACCTCCTCCATGTCTTAAAGCTGCTCCCCTCCAGCAAAAAAACAACAACAAACAACAACCTGGGGGGGGACTACAGAGAACAGCAGGAAATTGACCAGAATGGATGGCAGAACTGTCATTACATCATTTCTGACATGCTGAACCATGACAGTGCAACCTACTGGAGGGTTGGGAGAGGGACTCCCAAAATTCTTCATTCAACCTGGTCAGTGGTCACACTGGCTGGAAATTCTGGGGGACATCATCCAAAAAAGTAACTTTTCCCAAGATAGGTGTGGACAGCAATTTTTTGGGAGAAAGTTAAAAAGGTTGGAGATCATTGGAGTCTAGCAAGGAATGTTTTTGAGGAGAGTCAATGGGGAATGAATTAGGGATTTTCTTCCAGTTTGATTTCTTCTCTAAGTAAGATTTTTGAGCACCTACAGCTTGTATCTAGTGCAAACTTAGGAAAGTAACTTTCACAATCAGTGGGTTGGGAAGCCCCACACATTTTGCTCTGTTCCACATTACAGAGTTGTCACCCAGCCTATACAGTTTTCTTGGCTAAGTGTTAGGAATGAATGGTCAGGCTTTTGTATTTTGTCAGAACAACAAGAGTTATTTTTAGTTTGGGACCGGTTAATTGAGCCACTTCTCCAGTTATGCAGTAGCAACTAGCAAATGTGAGCTTTTGCCACTGAATACTTGTGCTTTTTTTTTTTTCTGTTCATACTTATGCTTCTATCCTGTTCTCCATTTCTAACAGATAGAGCCAGAAAAGATAATAAAATCTGGGGGGGAGGGAATGAGTACTTAAAATGAGGAAAGCCACATCACTAAAATACAAGTCAAGTAATACAAAAATATGACAAATAGAAAAAGGAAATAAAAAAAATAGGAAACCAATGAATAGATAATACTTAACAATTTAAATTGTAACACAAAAGGTTGTTGAATGAGAAGTGTGTTTGAGAGGTGGCAAAACAATAGCAGAGAAGTAAATTATCTAGTTCTTGCCCCCTCCCCTCCTTCTCAGTCAGTCCAGCCAACGTTGTCACTCCATTATCCTGGATCTAGATCCAATGGCCAGCATCTACAAAGTTGTAACTGGTAGTAGGTAACACACCATACAACTCACTGGTTACATGGAAGGGGGAGGTGGCCAATGTTCAAAGGCAGGCTGCATTTGGGATGCTGAGAGGGCTGTTTATATCCCCCAGGACCTCACTGGAATGAAGACTAACTATTAGCCTTTTTTCAGTTTTGCTCACCAGCCAATGCATCAAATTGATTGGCTGTGGTCTCTGCTTTTTGTTCAGTACCCAAGCAAATGTGCCAGCTTCAGGAAAAGTGAAGGCCCAGCTGGTACCATGGTGGCCATGGGTCTCACTCCACTCCAACCCCTGCCCAGCAAACTCTTCTACCAACTTGGGAAGCACACATTTTGTGTAAGATATATTTGCGTCTCAAACCCTATAAATGAGTTTCCAGAGAAGTAAAACTAGTCTCCAAGTGGCAGGGAAGAGTTAATTGGTCATCTTATACCAGTTTTTCATTGCTTGCAATAATTTCAGTACTAATTATCTCAGAGGACAAAGACAGAACATATGGAATGATATGTCATATTGTTTTTGCTTCATAATGCACAGTACTTTCTGTGTAGTTATTGACTGCTAGTGCTAACATAGTTAGTGGCAAATAAGCCCAATTATTGGTGTCTCTCTCTCTCTCTCTTTTTTTTCCCCCAGTCTGTTTAAAAATTATGTCAGTGACAACCCAGTCTGGCGAAATATTCTTTGAGTCCTAATTAAAATTGTCTGGGACAATGCTTTGTAAGTTTCATAGATTTGTTTACTTTGTTCACTCAGAAATGCTGTGATAGTCTGGCACTCTGCAGATTCTAAAATAGCATGTACAGGGCATCTTTCAGCCATATGGATTTTCTACTAGGAATATAATGCATCTTTATAGTTATAAATATCAGTCTAGATATTTTGCATATGCTTAATTAGAATTTTACTATTTTTTACAGACTAAGTGGTAGGGATGACACAAATGAAAATATATATGACTGTTGAGGGAGATCTGTCAGTAACTTCTTTCAATGTAATGCTTATTCCAGCAAAATAACCTGCATTCAGAATACAACACGGCAGCCTCATCCTGTATAAATAGTGGAGAGATTTTCTACAGAGCATTCTCATGGCAGCTGGTGGTTTCCATGTCAGTAGGGCATTTAATTTGCTCTGGACTTCAGTCTGACCTGTAAAGGATCTATCCAAATGGCTGAAACCTACCCTTCAAATTGGATAGTTTTTTTAAAGTTCAGGCTAAACCCCAGAAAAGACTCACCAGCTCATTGACACGGAAACCAGCAGGCATGAACATGTACCATGTTAGAACTCTGATGAATAAATCTGTTTTTCTTTTCTTTTCTTTTTTTTTCTTTTCCCCACATTTAGGTTTTTGGTTTTTTTATTAAAAAGAGTAGATGGGTTTCCCCAATGGATTTATGAAGATTTTTGTGGAGAGTTCTAATCAAAACCAATTCTACATAATTCTTAATCATGTTCACTAACCAAATTTATAGGTAGAATGATCAATGAAACATGGGCCCTTTTCGCACAGCATTTTCCATGCAAAAGAGGGCCTGGAGCATCACGCGATTGTGAGGAGCAATCTGCGTGATGCACTCACAATAGTGTGACTCTCCAGGGGCCGGTAGGCGCCGATTGTGCACCTTTTCATTTTCAGCTAGAAGCCGAAAATGGTGCACAATCCTGCATTGCTCTCAGGCCCTGTGCACACTGACTTAGCTTGCATAGCCTCCAGAGTCATGCCAGTCGCACTTCCTGCCCCAGCACAGCCTGGGAAACTCCCAGGCTGCGCTGTGGAAGGAAGAGGTGGGGCTCTCACACGAGCAGGCAGCTCATGCAGACCCAAAGGACCCCAGATGCGAGAGCCTCTCACCAGAAACTGCTTGTGCAACCCCTGCACTCCAGAGCTGGAAGAAGGTAAGGTGCAGAAAGGGCCATGGAAATAACCATATCGCACTAGGTTGCCTTCTAGCCATGAAAGATAAAAAGTCATGCCTTGTAGCCATGGAAGTCATCACACACATTCAGAGCCACAAAAACAATCAGAATATTTAACAAAACAAAACACTGAAGCTTTTTCTGTCAAATGTCCACAGCAATTTTGAAAAAATATCTTATAAGAAAATGGACCAGGTGGAATTCTCCTGAGGTCCCATGAGGAATAATGGATTGCAGTGGTTTCTCACTTTCTGAATAATAATTTGTCAGGACTGGATCCCAAGACCCTTATGTGCATTGATCAGCTATGCACAGAGGTTCTTGGTATCAAGATCTCTGAAAAACAATGGGAATCTGTTAGGGATAGAAAGAATCTTTTGAAAAAAATGAAAACATTAAAAAAATACATTTATTGATTGTTAGGAAACCCTGATGAGGAGAGCTTGGACTGACAAGAATCTTTGCATTCAGGGTTTATTTTGTGCAAAATTGATATGTTGATTTTTCTGCACAGTAATTAGCTTTTTCTGCACAGGAAACACAGAAATATTATTTCCTGTCCAGAAAATGCTAATTACTGAGCAAAAATAAACTTCCATACAAATTCTGCACAGTATAAATATCCAGCTGTGGAATTTTCTGTGCAGAAAGCAGCTCTTTCTGCACATTAAATAGTATTTCTACACAGAAGCTTTTTTCTACACACACACAAAAAGCTGTTTTCTATGCAAAAATACTGTTTTCTGCACAAAAATATCATAAGTAAGTTTTGCTCAGAATAACTGTAAATAGCATTTTTCAAAGATTTTCTCACAGTGTGAAGGAAACTGCTGAGATTACTTAGTGCATCTTTCAACAATGAAATTAGCCAAGAACTACATCCTTGGAAACTGTGTTTATTCATATATGGCAGCATCACACTGCAGAAAAAAAAATCCTACTGCCTATCTGCAGGGTGTTTTAGCAATGTGATTTGACTATAGGAAATTGTCAAAAATATAGCAAGTAAATGACATGATTTTATTTCAGAAATGTATAGGGGATATAGCAGACCTTCTGTATGTATGATGGAGATTAAATTTCTTGGATAATTTGGATATATACAAGACAAATTATGGCTATCATTAGGCCCAGAAGTAATAGACTGTTTTTTGTTTTTGTTTTTTTAAAGTGAATCTAGTATTATTTTCGATGTGGCAAAGTGAAATTCTGGAGACAAATCAGGCTAAAAACTGTGAAATGCCTTCTGAGCATTTCTTATGACAGGAGTGGGCAGTTGTGACACTCCAGATCTTTTGGACTGCTTCTTTCTAGGTTTCTCACTATAACCTAAGCCAGCCAGGAATGATGGGAATTTTAGGCAAAAATATCTGGAAGGCTAGAGTTGTCCATCTTGCTGTAGGATATGAGGCTAGAAGTTGTGTCACTCTAACAAGCTATTTAACAAAATTATCCCTCAAATTTTCCCTCTCTCTTTTGTGAAGATGTAAACCAGGAGCAATCCTTAGCTGACACAAGCTGTGTTTGCACTCTAACAAAAATGAAGTCATCTTGCTGAATGGTTTCTTACTCACAAACAGGAGGAAATTCACATTGTCCCTAGAAGAAGTTTCACCCTCAGCTGTGAGCCTGTGGAAAAACACTGATGAATGTTTAAGCACTAAGAACACATAGGATTAGTTCAATAATAGCTATCCAGATGTTCACTTAGGTTTTCAGTGCTGTCGTTGTTAGAATTGAGTTGATACAGCTTACCTCATTTTGCTTTCATGCATTTTGGCACTCATTGCCAACAGATTCACATTACTTCTATCCTGTCCTGGCCAGTGCAATTTTCGTTCTTTTCCCCCTTATCATTCTCAGCAGCACCCATTTACAGCATCTTTTGATGGAGATGGATTTAGAAAGGATTTTCCCAGCATTTTCTCCTTCCTGTCTGGGCCAATGGCCTCCTGCATCCCACTCTGACCACTGCCTGGGGTTGTAATTACAGTGAGGAGATGGCGGCATTGCTCTCCTTCAATAAGAATTTAGCTCTCCAATGAAATTTTCCTTCAAATTTCTTGCATTACAGTTACTTAAAACTTCAGTTAAGCAATTAGAAATACAGTCCTCCCTCCACATTTGTGGGTTTGTCCTTCGTGAATTTGATTATTTGTGAGGTGCCCACTTGCCTTTCCCCCATTCTCCCCCTCCCATTCCCTGGCCTTTTTCCCAGGCACTCTGCCTTCCTTCTCTGCAGCCTGGCAACTGAATGGAAGTGGGGAAGGTTTGTATGTACGCAAGGCTTTCCTTCTCCATTTGCTTGCTTTTCACCCAGGTGCACAAAAAGAGGGCAGGGCACCTGGGCAACAGGCAGGAGAATGGAGGAGTAGAGATGTTCCTTCTAAAATGTTCTTCCAAAAATGAAATTCAAATCTACTCTTCTATAACTTAAAACTGTTAGACCTGGTCCTACCCTCTAGGACAACAGAGAACAGGCCTCCCACCTCCTCTCTAGGACAGCCCTTAAGGTATTTAAAGAGTGTAATCATGTCACCCCCCCGGTTTCTCTCCACCAAGATGAATAAGACCAGCTCCTTCAAACATTCCTTATATGTTTTGTTCTCCATGCTTCTTAGCATCCTTGTTGTCCTTCTGTGAACCTGCTCCAACTTGTGTATATCCTTCTTAAAATAAGATGCCCAGTACTGAGTGCAGTACTCCAGATGAGGCCTGACTAGCACAGAATATAGGAGGCCTATTACTTAATTTGACATGGAAGCTATGCGTCTATTAAAGCACGCTAAAATAGCTTTCACCTTTTTCCTGCTGTCTCATGTTCAACTTATGAATGAACAATAGTCCCAAGGTCCTTTTTGCGTGTAGTACTGCTGCGCCATGTATCCCTATTCTATTCTTGTTCATTTAGTTTTTCTGGCTTAAATACAAGAATTTTGCATTTGTCTCTATTGAATTTTATTTTATTAATTTCTACCCGATTGTCTAGTTTATCTAAGTCCTGAATGTGCTTCCTATCTTCCAATGTGTCAGCCACTCCTCCCAGCTTTATATCATCTTTGAATCTGATAAGAATTCCCTCCACCCCATCATCTAAGTCACTGATAAAACTGTTGGACTGAAATGGACCTAGGGCAGAACCCTGAGGCACTTGACTTGGCAAACATCGATGATGACTCTTTGAGCTCAGCTTTCCAATAATCATAAAGCCATTTGACAGTGTTCCCATCTTTTCCACATTTCATCAGCTTGCTAATCAATGCATTATGGGGCACTTTATGAAATGCTTTGCTGAAATCCAGACAAATGAATCCATAGAATCTCTGTTGTTTTGTTGTTGTTCTGTGCCTTCAAGTTGTTCCTGACTGATGGTGACCTTAAGGTGAATCTATTATGGAATTTTTTGGGACTGAAGTGGGTGACATGCCCAAGATCACCCTGTGAGTTTCCATGGCTGAGAGGGGAATCAAACCCTGGTCTGCAGGATCATAGTCCAGTCCTCAAACCAAAACACCACACTGGCTGTACAGTATCCCTACCATCTATTAAACTAGTAACCCGATTGAAAAAAAAGAGAGATATAAGAGATCCAAGAATCTCCTCTTCCAGTTTGCATATTCATGAAGCACAACCTTGTTAAGTGTTTTCTGAAATATGAAGTAGATTAAAACATCCCTAATTCCTAGACTATAGATCTCTACCTGAGTAATTTTTTTTATTTGTGCATGGGTTTTTTTTGTGTGTGCATTCAGTCTATCCAAGGCTGCAGCACTGCACCAATGAACAAAACTGAAGCTACACATCACAGATGGCCATTTCTTCAGCAACAAGGCTACTTCCCCAGATACACACACATCATGTAGCTCTGGGAAATTAATGTTGCTGTATTAAGGGAGTGCAAACACCCCAATAAGAGGTTTTAGCAGGCTTTTTAACTGTCTCAGAAGGGCCTTAAAATGACATCCTCATTTACCTATTTTATCTCAGTGGTGATATCAACCTTTATGGTCCGTTGCCAATAAACATTCTCTTGACTGAAGCATAATAGCTACATACAGGTTAATGGAGAAATGGTCCTCCCCGCACACATAAACCTGGATTTAAAAACATTATCATCTTTCTTAGTCCTGCTGGACTTTCGCGATGACATCATCCCACTATGGATTTGTTGTTATTAATATGTCTCTTTTAGTGGTGCAAATCTATCAGCAATCTGGCAGGCTAAACTGAAATAATTATGGGTTATTTTTTCTTTCCTTCTTCACTGATGCTAGGAAAGAAGAAAATCAGAAATGTCAGAGGATGCTTAGAAATACAGGGCAGCCTTTGCATCTCTTTAGTTTAGGAATATCACCCTGCAACCAAAAACTCAGGGCAGCAAAGCCAATTTTCCTCCAGCCCAAAGCCCAATTGATTGAAGTTACAGGATAATATCACTCTAAATCTGCTAGAACGTATCAACCAAATGGTTTCCTTATCTATCTGCCACAGGAGTTCTATTTATGCCACATGTTTACACATATCTCTGTATCCTGTTATTCTAATATGATCTGACAACAGCCATCTTCAACACAATCTTTCATCTTTCTGTTATCTTTGGAAGACAAAGGAAAGTCGCCCCCCCAAAAAAAAATTCAATGTCAAAAAGGGATGGGAAAACATAATTTTTGCTTTGAGCTAACCTGGAATACTGTGTCCAGTTCTGGGCACCACAATTCAAGAAGGATATTGTCAAGCTGAATCGTGTTCAGAGGAGGGCAAAATGATGAAGGGTCTGGAAACCATGTCCTACAAGGAGCAGCTTAGAGAGCTAGGTGTGTTTAGCCTGATGAAAAAAGGGTTAAGAAGTGACATGATGGCTGTGTTTAAATATTTGAAGGGATGTCATATTGAAGATGGAGCAAGCTTGTTTTGTACTGCTTCAGAGACTAGGACATGGAGCAATGGATACAAACTACAGGAAAAGAGATTTCACTGATGGTAAAAGCCATTTGACAGTGGAATATGCTGCCTTGGAGTGTGGTAGAGTCTCCTTCTTAGGTGGTTTTTAAACAGAGACTCAATGGTCATTTGCTGGGGGTGCTCTGAGTGTGTGTTCCTGCATGGCTGGGAATTGGACTCAATGGCCTCTGTAATCTCTGCCAGTTCTATGATTCTATGATTCTCCTCCATCTAGATTTTGTTTTAAAAACAACGTATATTTCAATAAATTCTTCAAAAGCAAACTGTATCATCTTAATTCAATAGGTATAGCTATTCCTATGAAGAGACGAACATGATGTCTCTGCAAAAGATGTGAAGCCTGTTGAAGAAAGAGGTGGCAACTCTACTCAGTTGTAAAAATGTTTGGCTATAGTATTGTACACTTTGTTATTTAAGTACACAATATTTTTTTTTCTAAATTCTGATAAATTCTCCAGAAAAGCAAATAGAAATGAAATTCTTCACATTCCGTTTTTGAACAGAAAGCAATGTATGGGTTGGTTTGACAATGAGTGACTCCGAAAAGCTCTTCCAGGAGTTATTCTAGAAAAGTAAAGGATAGTCACAATTTCTTTTTCATTCTTGATAGGATAGAATGTCTCAGTGAGTTGAGGCATGTTCCTGAAAAATCAACAAACCCCACAAGATTTCTCATCTTCCGGGTGAGAACAAGACAACAACTCTTTTTTTTTTTTCAAGGTTTCCACAATGCACATGAGATATTGGTTCTTGTGGGTTTTTTGGGCTTTGAGACCGTGTTCTGGTTGTATTTTCTCCTGACGTTTCGCCTGCATCTGTGGCTGGCATCTTCAGAGGAACGGGGAATTGGAAGTGGAGTGGAGAATATATACGCCAGTCTCCTCCTCCAGACGGGAGGGAGCAATTACCATAATAGCCCTATTATGTGTATTGAATACTTGTCCCTGGAGGGAGACTTCCTGAGCCCAGGCGGGGTTCGTTAGGGCTCGTTAACATCTTTTGTGTTTTGATTTTGGTGTTTTTCAATACTGGCAGCCAAATTTTGTTGACCTTCCAAGTCTCCTCTTTCCTGTTAAAATTATCCAAGTGTTTGTGGATTTCAATGGCCTCTCTGTGTAGCCTGAGCTGGTAGTTGTTAGAATGGTCCAGAATTTCTGTGCTTTCAAATAACATTCTGTGTCCGGGTTGGTTTATAGTGTGTTCTGCTACTGCTGACTTTTCTGGCTGGGTCAGCCTGCAGTATCTTTCACGTTCCTTGATTCATGTTTGGAAGCTGTGTTTTGTGGTCCCTATGTAGACCTGACCACAGCTGCACGGTATGCGGTAAACTCCTGCAGAAGTTAGTGGATTCTTCTTGTCCTTTGTTGAGCGAAGCATATGCTGAATTCTCCTGGTTCATCTGTAAATTGTTTGGAGGTTATGTTTCTTCATGAGTTTCCCTATTCGGTCAGTGACTCTTCTGATATATGGTAAAAACACATTCCCTTCAGGTGGCTGTTTATCCTTACTCCTGTGGTTTTTTCAGGGTCTTGAGGCCCTTCTGATATCTGAGCTGGAGTACCCATTAGGCTGTAGAGCCCAACTCAGATATCAGGTACTCCAGCTCAGATATCAGAAGGGCCTCAAGACCCTGAAAAAAACCACAGGAGTAAGGATAAACAGCCACCTGAAGGGAAAGTGTTTTTACCATATATCAAAGGAGTGCAGCTGTGGTCAGGACTACATAGGGACCACAAAACACAGCATTCAAACACGAATCAAAGAACACAAAAGATACAGCCAGAAAACTCAGCAGTAGCAGAACACACTAACAACCAACCCGGACACAGAGTGTTATTTGAAAGCACAGAAATTCTGGACCATTCTAACAACTACCAGCTCAGGCTACACAGAGAGGCCATTGAAATCCACAAACACTTGGATAATTTTAACAGGAAAGAGGAGACTTGGAAGGTCAACAAAATTTGGCTGCCAGTATTGAAAAACACCAAAATCAAAACACAAAAGATGTTAACGAGCCCTAACGAACCCCACCTAGGCTCAGGATGTCTCCCTCCAGGAACAAGTATTCAATACACATAATAGGGCTATTATGGTAATTGCTCCCTCCCCTCTGGAGGAGGAGACTGGCGTATATATTCTCCACTGCACTTCCAATTCCCCGTTCCTCTGAAGATGCCAGCCACAGATGCAGGCGAAACGTCAGGAGAAAATACAACCAGAACACGGTCTCAAAGTCCAAAAAACCCACAAGAACCAATGGATTCTGGCCGTGAAAGCCTTTGACTGTGCATGAGATATCTTTGCACAAAGCCCCTCTCTTTTCCCTATATGAAACGAAGCACCGACATTCAACAAAGATAGAAGCAGAGCGGGGAAGAAACCTCTCACCAATATCCAACAGAGGAAAGAAATATTGAGGTACCAGAATGAGGTAACTGAGAATTTATATTGATAAGTTGTTATGCTCTGTGCCAGCGGGTATCACTTTTAAGAATTTTCTAGGCTTTACCATGGAAGAAAGCTCTTCAAATTTCTATGGGGAAGGAAAGAAATGAGTCCAGTAGGATGAATGGCAGTAGATGCCAGCACGTTTAAAGATGCTTCTACCCTAGCACCAAAATTATTCATTGGTATGAGATATTTCATTGGCAACACACAAAAGACCTGCTTCAGTTCTTTCAGTGCAGTAACTACTGTGCAATTTTCTGAAATAGCTAGCGTGTTGTTTACCTGAAAGTCAAATAAAGAGTTGACTCTCTCATTCTACTCTCATAATGGTCCTTTGAAACCATACAAAAACCTAAAAGTATTCAGTATTTTGCACAGGATGGTGAAAAGGAGATCCTGAATGAACAGCCAGAGCAAAATGAATTATTGCAGGATGAACCCCCCGCTGGATCATATCACCTTGGATTGATCAGTAGACCTGAAAGGAACCATATAAGAGCCTGCTCATTCAAGAGCTTCAATTAACCCAGATGATGAGTTAATTCTGGCAGAGATATATAATTCTATAATGAACTCACAGTGGGAGGAGACGCTAACTCAAGTAAATGTGGAAGATTAGGAAGAACTTTTGGGGACAAAACTTCTATGTCCCTAGCTATTGCCTCATGGACTAACTATAAGTTAATTTCTAAGCAAAGGGAAGAAGAAGTAGAAGGCAAAGTTCAGACTGAAGGATGGTTTCACTCAATTTCCAGAGAGTTATTGCTTGTTTTTTTTTTGTTTTGATTTTTTATTTTGTTTTTTTAAGATTCTTCTGGAAACCAATGAGCTGTTAACTACGTTGACAGAATTCTTCAAAATTCAAGAGAGAGGTATGGAGGAAAACAGTGGTGATAACAGCAAAGTTCAAGTTCAGGGTTCATATAAGGACACAAAAGGTGATTCTAAAATGGATGACAAAGTAAGTAAAAAAAAAGTGACACAAAAAGGAGTAAATATGATGCAGAAGAAAAACAAAACATCAAAATGGTAAAGAAAGCAGGGGAAATCTGTCCTGTGTGCCCAGAAGAAAGATGTATGGAGATTATTTGGTCTGATGGACTCTCCCATTAAAGCAGTCCTCCTTAAGGCAACCCAGAAAGAACTTGTGGGGAGGGGGATTAAAGTATGTGTAAAGATCATTGACCATAGAAAGTCTCTGCTGAAAACTTAGTATCAACTAATGTGACTGGTGACATGACATTTGAATTGACTTGAGTAGACCAGCAGAAAGAAACAAAAAGCATATTCTTGAAGAATACTGAGTCCTTCAAGCCAGGTGCTACCCTTCAACCTGTAGAGTTGCAGGCAAGCTGTAGCTTGAGATCTGATTGGAATCTAGTGCTCATCTCTCTAAAGGTGGTTTATGAATTATCCTAAACCAAGGGGTTTTCTTGACCAATGTGAATGTATTGCACATTTAGTATATACTTTGGAAGGGTTCTGCCAGGTGCTCTGCATCCCACTGATATTGTGCACATAGATTTTTTGTATAAGGACAGCTTGAGTATGCATGTGGTTATTCTACTTTTCAGGGACCCAAGTAATTTTATTTTTAGGGGAAAGGAAGTGGATTAGTCTCAACAAGATTTTTTGAAAATCATGTACACCCCCACTCCACCCCCATAACTGCAGAATTCAAGCAAAGCCTGATAATGCTAATCAGCAGGCAAAGTCACAAAATGTTGGTAAATTTTCAGATTTAAGGCAGTTACATATTTCTCTCTCTTTAGATACTCTGTTCTCTAAATCCCATCAGATGGTTTTGAGTAGAGATGATCTGTTTCCATCAGAGGAGTTTGCCCTCATCAGTTCCTTTTAGACTTTACACAGTAAAGTACAGTTGGAGATTTTGGGAAGGCTACATCTCTTGTGCAATTACTTGAAGGAAATACGTTCTCAACAGAAGATCAGGAAAGAAGAGTCTGAAGCTAAGTGAGGTATAAGGAGCAAACAATCAAAATGAGAACATAGTGTATAGTACACTAAAGAGTAGAGTTCCTGGAACTGATGGTTTGATATTACCTAAAAGTAGTGAATCTGAGCCAAAGCATCAAAAGTTATGGATCTGAGTAGTTCAAATTGGAAAGCTATGAGATATTTAGATGGTATGGAGCTGAGTTGTTCTGTTCCTCTTAGTGTTCCTGTATACCTTATACTGGATATTGTCAATCCTATAAGAACAAAAATGAGTGTATTAAGTTCTGACAAAGACATGTTGATCCATTTAGACTTAAAAGAAAGTCCTCATCTTAAGCACCCTGAAAAACAAGATAAGATCAGCTGAAATAGTATGCCTTCAGGAATTCAGTGGAAGGATTTGCCACTCCTTGATCCACTGCAACAAGTGTATTCTTTCAGCTCACATTATTCCCAACTTTGTGGTGCAGTTCTTCTTTCATGGAATGTTGCAGACTGGAGGCCCTGCTGACAAGGTGAAAAACTTGACTGAATTCTAATTTAACTTTATGAAGATTGATTCTGTTACCTTTGCATTGCAGAAAACATGTATTTAGATCAGATGCTAGTTAACAACTAAAGCCAGTTGTTGTACCCCAGAAATATAAAATCAACCTAGCTTGAGGTGGATTATAAATGAGGAAATGTTTCAGAAAGCAAATGAGAAGAGTTCATGATTCCTCAGACTGTAGAGGACTCACATCTATGCTTGAAACCAGATGGAATTATAAGAGATTAATTGCAGAAAAGAAAGCATGTTATTTTGCAAGGAGTTGGGCCGATCTAGAACAGGAGGCCAGGAGCAAAAATACTGCTGCATTTTGGCAATTAGTGTCAGACTTAGAATCTTTAGCTTTCACTCTGTAATTTCAATTCCAGTTAAAGATTGGGAAGTTTAGTACTCTTATTTAAAACTAAGATGGAAACAGATACAATAGGTAGTAGTGGTGGTGGTTATGGGGTGATGATGATGATTTCTTACCAGCCTCTCCCCATGGATTGAGGAAAGGAACAACAACAGATTAACACATAATACACAATTAGAAACACAACATAATTAGAAACAGTGGCGGAGCTTGGAGTGTGGGGAAGGAGGCAGGAGGGGTGGGGCTACAGCACAAGAGGAGTGGGCACTGTGTGCAGGGGCATGGCTGCAGTGTGTGAAGGTGTGGCCAGAGTGCATGGGGGCGTGGCTACAGGCTGGGATGCCCCAGAAACATTGCTGCCCTGGGTGAATTGCCCCCTGCCCCCATGTGGCTGATTAGAAACAGAACATCAGTGAAAAAACAAAAGTTAAAATGCATGATATCAGTTTAAAAGAATACATAATACAAATGCTTATTAAAACAGTCATTACACACTTAAAATTCATAGTGAAAATTCACAACTTAAAATGATCTGTATAGGCCTGCCAGAATAGATTGGTCTTTAATACTGTTTTAAATTCAGATGGTGAACTCAGCTGTCAAATTTCTTCTGGCAGGTCATTTCACAGTTTAGGCGTGACTGAAGAAAAAGTCCTCTGACTGACTGTTGCCAGTCTACTCCTGGCTGGTTGAAGTAAATGTCCCCCAGAGAAAATGAGTGTGTGGGGCAAATTATACAGGAGAAGTCAATCCCGCAGGAAACCTGGACCAAAATCATGTAGGGCTTTAAGAGCAATAACCAATATTTTGTACTTTGCAGACTATGTGGCAGCCAGTGGAGTGATTTTGATGTTGGTGTGATATGCTTACTCCTAGATATACCAGTAACCAATTTGACTGCCATGTTTTGAACCAATTGAAGGTTCTGAACATGGCGGAAAGAGATGGCCCAATGTTCAGCACATTACAAAAGTCCACCTTTGAGGTTAACGGTCTGTGAGCTGCCATCTGTAAGTTCTCCATCCTTACAAAGGAGCGCAATTGACAGCAGCAGAAGCTGATAGTAAGCACTCCTGGTTGTTACATCTACCTGACCTGTCCTCAGATAGCTAGGGTGCTGCCTAAGTGACTTCTGGCCACTGCTCAGGAAATTAAATCACTTATTAAATAATTAAAGAACAATAAAGCCCTGGAGAGGATTTTCTGACTCTTGAACTCTTTAAAGAAGGCCAGTTACATTGGCCAGTTCGTTCATACATACAAATAACATTGGCTGTACCAATTGGATGGAAATGTGGGATACCAATTTTTTTTTTTTAAGGAAATAGTAGAGATTCAAATATATACACAATCATACCTCCACGTTCACTAGGGTTAGGGGCACAGGACCTCTGTGAAAGTGAAAAAAAACATTAATAACTGTAAGGCCTCCCAAACCATACTTAACACACACAAATATATGACCAAAAACAAATGACCACCATATTCAACCCATCATGGATTTTGTTGAGGCATCAGGGTTCCTTCACAAGGCAGAAGTGGGTGGCTGTTGGGGCTTACTGCCACTTACACTGATGCCCCATACCATTTTTAAAGGGGACTTACAAGCCTCATTTGCAGTTTCTCAGTCTCATGAGGCTTGTAGTCCCTATTAAAAATGGCATAGGGAGGCTGTTACCCCACCTACATGCTATGTCCTGAGGATCACAATTACTTTATATCAAACATAGTGAGCCATAGAGATCTACTAGAAGGACACATAGGCAGTGGAGCTATGGAGATAGGTCAAAGGGTAGCCCTGTTTTCTGTCACACATCCTAGGTGAATCACAAAATGGTTCTCACATTCCATTGGAATGGATTATCAGCAAGAATAACACTAACAGAAGGCAATAAGTCTCTGGGAACAAATAAACAGTGCAAACAGCCTGGAGAGTGACACCTTGGAGGCGAGTATCCCTTGGATAAGATAGCTATCTTGCAGGGAATTACAAGGATGTCTGGCTGTATTTTACTTGAACTACAAAGCTGAACGCCATCTTCATAAAAATGCAGCCATCTGTTCCCCAGGACATGTCTTCAGCTCTATAACTAGCACCCCATTTCTCCTCCTTCTTTGGAGAACTCCCTGCCACACTAGCAGACCATAACTCTACTAGTTGAGTAATCCCCTCATGTTTCTTTGCTGAGTTTGTGTTTGTTTGCTGTTTCCCAGATTAAGGACTTCAGGAAAGGTGCAGTATCACCACATTTGAAATCCCTCTCTACATCCCCCTATCCAACTTTCCTCTCTTTTACTTCTCAATAGCTCTTGTGTGAGTGAGTGAGTGAGTGAGTGACTACACTGATGCGTGAGAACATTTTCATTCAATAAAACCATTTATTTGATATGTTGTCTGGTTCGTGGCTTGACCTGACCCCATAAAAACTGTGTAAAAGATGTCACTAGATTACCCTGTCTCTTGCTCTGCTATTGCTTGTGCTCCGTTAAATTCCTCACCCTTTTCTGATTTGGAGCACATCGAGGTGTTCCCCAAGGGACCCTCAGAAATCAGGGTAACAAGGCAGCAGAGATAATAACAAATAATATGTGAATAATCAAATCCACGCCAGTGAAATTCACAAATGTGGAGGGCTGACTGTGTGTGTGTGTGTGTGTGTACGCGCACGTGTGCATGCGTGTGTGTGTGTAGGTCTATTTTTTAAATTGATTTTTGAGCCAAAATTTATGCTAAGCCTTTCTTGCAGAAATTAGAGACTGGGCAGAACTTAATTGTGTTTTAGTAGAGGATAAGTCTGATTTCAGACAGGGAAGATATAGATAACTGTTTTATCCTGTCCCACTTGGAATCAAGATATCAAACAACCAGACGCCACATCTTTATTGACTTCAATGATTCCAGTCCTGCATTTGATTCTATAACTAGAAATTTGTTATGGGCAAAACTGGCTAAAACAAATGTTGATTGAAGACTATTTTTTCTTACAAAGGCTGTAATTAAGAGTCAGAACTGGGGTGAATCATATGTTAACTAATGAAATTCTCACTTGCAAAGAAGTCCAACAGGGTTGTATCCTTGCTTCATTTATTCTTTAACTTCTATATTAATAATTTGGTTTCCACAGTTACTTGGCAAGAGTTTCACATGACAAAAATATACGATACCACAGTGAATACCCTTGTACATGCAGATGATTTCATATAAAAGCCTAAATACCCTAAAGTCACCAGATTCTGTCTGACCATGGAAGTTAAGCTGGGTCAGCCTTGGTTAGGACTTGGATGGAAGACCATAAATGAATACTAGATGCTTTTGGCTACATTTCAGAGAAAAGAACTGGCAAAACCACCTCTGAGCATTCCTTGTCTAAGAAAACCTTGTGAAATTCACGGGGTCACCATAACTCAACAGGCGACATGAAGGTGTGCACGCACACACACACACACACAGGTTGGTTTGCATAAGTTACCAAGGAAATTTAGCTCCCATTATAGAGAGAATTATTTAGAAATTAAGAAGAAGTCAAAACTTTTAATTTTTGAAAAGAATGAGAAACACCATAGGCGGTTGCTTGATGCTAACAAAATTGAACAGGTGGATTAACTTACATATTTAGGGCTAGTCTTCTCATCTACAGGTTCCTGGTCATTCAGATCAAGAGTAATGAACCAAAAGCAATTGCTGTTCCCAGACTTTTAACTTACTTTTGCATTGTATCTACACTGAATCTCTTTTACTACTAATCAATAGCCAACCTGGTCTAGTAGTTTGAACACTGGACCTACTGGATGACTCTGGGTGCATCATACACACTCAACTCCCACAAAACCCCATGATAGGGCCACCCTAGTGTTGCCATAAGTTGGAAATGACTTGAAGGCACACAACAGCAGCAACAAAGTGGTTGCTACTTTGCCAAAGTGTGGTCAGTCTTACCATGAGATTTGGATTTTTTTTTTTTTGGCTGATTCAAAGAAGTTAGAAAACATCCAAAACTGCTTTTTTGCATAACACTTTAGGAATGCTTCCATCTTGCCTAGCCTATGCATTATCTACTCAAGTGTCATTTATGTACAAGTTGGAGGGAGCATTATTGGGGCTCCTTTCTGACTCTCATGAGATTTTGGTCTGTGACAAATGAGCTCACTCACCACCTTAGCATCCACAGAAGGTCACCACCTTTGCATCCACAGCTACAGATTTAAAAAAAAAAGAAGAGGTAAAAAGAAGGAATATTGTTTATTTTATCAGATGTTTGGTTCAATGTAACCTTACTATAATGTAGCACAACAATGCTTTTCTTGTAACTATATTATAATATTTATAATCATATTGTTTTATTATTGTGTTGGAAATGGTCAGTAGACTAATTCAGTTATGTGATCTGATCTGATCTGTTGTGCAATTAGTATTGGTAAGAACATTGGTTTGGGGTTGTATGTGTGTTAGGGATAGCTGATTCAGATATGGTGAATCAATTCTAGGTCTTTATTAGAGCTATCTGAGGTGCTGAACACATTTTGGGGATAGGGTCCTAACCTTGGATAGCTCCTTCCAAATTGATAATAAAGCTCAGAGAGGATTTGACACATCCCTGACATTAAAAAAGCTGACCATTTTTGGTGTATGTTAAGGTAAGAACTTTCCAAAATCTACACATTTCTCCATAAACTGGTTGGAAGGAATAAAAGATTTAAAATATCTGAGTGTAGAAGAAGCAGAACTAAGAGTTTCACCCATCAGTGTACTCAGCTCTTGCAATCTGGCTTTGAAACCATTGTATTCAACCATGTTCATGAGGCTGAATTAGAGTTACCACTTTGACAGACTCCAGCTCCTAATCTTTAATTGCTACATGGTAGGCAGTTCAATATGATTTTCTTCATGCTAAGAATTGCTATACCCATATGATGATGAAGATTCAGTTCATTTATGTGTGTGTGTGTGTGTGTGTGTGTGTGTGTGAAGTGCTTGACAAAATTTTATCAAAATATGCATGAAAAGTGTATAGGAAATTTATTTACTAACAGGACCAAACTAACTTAAAATTAGAATGTGAGAAGAAAGGGGGGGAGTTCAAACTCATTCCTACCGTATAGGTGCAGGGCTAAGCCTTGTGTGTATCTCAGATAAGAAGGGCTGGTGAAGTTACCTGACTATCTAACACTCAATTAGCTATCCAGTGCTCACCAGCTTCTTTGCAGCAGGCCACCAGTCTCTTCACCCAAGCTTTCTGAGGCTCTAGTTAGAATATTGGCCACTTTAGCCAGCCCAGCAACCTTTTCTTGATTGCTTTGCAGTGCTTCCTGAAAAAGAGCAAAAAAGGATTTGACTTATCAGTGACAAAATTTTAAAATTACATTCACCCAAGCCAACAGTCTGTATTTTGCAACATAGTGATGCAGTTTGGTACATCCTGGTCTGAATGAATTCTCTTTCTGCACACAAAAATGGCAGTGTCTCTCTGTTTTCTGTCTTGGAGGCTTCCAAAGGCTAGCTGGTTTGCTGGTTAGATGTCCACCTCTCCTCCGATGTTATTGAAGTTGGGGGGGTCAAATCATAGACACTACCCACTCCACCTCATTCCATCTCTAAGCAGCCATTCTGACATCTGCTAAGACAGTACCTACTTTACTCAGAGGCAACCTTGGTAAGTAACTCAGCCAAAGTTGCTTACCACTTTAAAGAGGACCACTAAACAGGGTAGATTTTTCCAAGTCTCACTGGGACAAACCTACACATTTCAGTGTGAGAAGAAAGGAGAGGGAATGTTTTTCTGGGTTAGAAGAAAAAATAAGTACAAAAATTGAATGTTTGTCTCCTTAATTTTATCTTACTTTTTCACTTTTCTCTATTTATTGTTGTTGTTGTGTGCCTTCAAGTCATTTTTGACTTATGGTGATCCTGTAGTGAAACTGTCATGAGTTTTTGGGGCTGAGAGTATGTGACTTGCCCAAGGTCACCCAGTGGGTTTCCATGGGTGAGCAGTGAATCAAACCCTGGTCTCCAGAATCATAGTCCAGTGCTCAAACTACTACACCATTCTGGTTTTCTTTTTGTTTATATGACTGCTTAATATTGTGGTTTGGTGTCTATTTCTTTCAAGTTTTCAAGCTAGTATATTTGTGGGACACATTTCATTTGCTGTCTCTGCCAGCTTGCTTTTCCTTGTTATGAATTTCATACTCCTTTCAAGTTTGAAAATCAATTTGGGATTTTTCATTTTGCTTCAGTGTGTTTTTAAAAAGTATGTGTTTGCATGAGTGTATTCTTCATATGGTTGTAGATTCAAACGAAATGGAAAAAAGGGTTTTCTTTGCTTTTCTTCTTTTATTTTACACATAATTTGTTCCATGGGTTGTAAGACAATATAGAGTTAGGATAAAACAGTGTCAATCAGCCTGGTCATTTACAGAAATGAAAAAGAATTTTATTTAATTTGCATTACAGTGACAACTTACAAGATTCTAGAGGTGGCTTAAAAAATTCATTGGATCTGCATTTGTACTTCCTGGACAAGAACATGCATCCAAATGCAACTTGTACCCACAAATCTCTCCACTTCTGAGCTTCTGGTCTGATTTGCAAAACAATCAAACAAAAAAGTGTTGCAGAAATGCATGCATTTGAAGCAATACGCGTAGGAGGTAGCATAGAGATATAAATAGCATCAGAAAAGTGCTTTAGTCCATGGGAGAATGTGTACAAAGATATTCACCTTTGAAAAATGTGGATGGAATATTTGCAAATTTCTTTCTAGAAAAATGAGAAAGCTCACAATCCAATATAAAATCAAGTCTGAATAAACATAGAAGTATGAAACAGGAAGACCCTGTTAAGGATGAACTTGACATACCATTGCTATCAAGTTTACACTTTTGAAGTCAGTATATGAATTGGAATGTGGCAGTTAGACTCATCTACACAAAGCATTGGAAGAAAACAGAGATCTCAGTAATAGCTGAATGATTTAACAGATTGATGTTAATTGTGGAGATGGATAAGTTGTCAGCTAAATTAAAGGGAAATTTTGTTGAAGAGTTTACTTCAGAATGGAGATTTTTAATGGATTATTTAAGAGAAAATGAGGGTGAATTGACGACTTTAGAGTTTTGAATATTAGAATAGAGTTTTGCATATTAATATTCCTTTTAATCTTTAATTCTACCATTATCATGAGAAAGATACTACTATAATTACATACCCAGGACGGGCTGTTTATCCAGTTCCTGGACCCAAAAGCCACCAGTCCACAGAGCTTCTGTCTTATCTGGATTCTGCTTCAATATACTGGTCCTCATCCAGCACATTATAGTGTCCAGACAATGGTCCATAACCTGCCCAGTCCTGGTGACTCCAATGACAAGGAGAAATAGAGCTGAGTCTTGTTAGCATACTGATGGCACACAACACAAGAAACTCTTTTATGACCTCACCTAGCAGCTTCAGGTACAGCAAGGTAGGTAAGATCAAATCCTGTGGCACTCCACAGGGCTGAACAGAAGTTCCCCAATGCTACTTTCAGCAACTTGCCCTCTAGATAGGAGCAGAACCACTATAGAACAGTTCTTCCTTCTTTCATCTCACAGAGATACTGTGTAAGGTACCATGATCAATGCATCAAAAGCTGCTGAGAGATCCAGGAAGATCAACAGGGGAGCATTCCCTTGGTCTTTCCCCATGAGTAGGTCACCAGTCAGGGAAACTAAGGCAATTTCAGTGCCATATTCTGGCCAGAAACAAGACTGAAATATGTCTGGAAATGTGTCCAGGAATTCCTGAAGTTGTCCAGCCACCATAATCTCAGGGGATATTTGCAATAGTTGCCATGCCCTACTTTGGAGACCCTGGTAGTGAGCAGGAGGAAGATTCTGACTCCAAGACAGAAGCTTCCCCAGAGGCAGGAGTTTCCCTAGAGGAAGGAGCTTCTCCAGAAGCTGGCTCAGAGGGAGATAATAGACGACAACAACAACAACAACAGGGGCCTGAGCCAGAGGAACAAATAGAGGAAGACATATCAGAAACACCTACCTAGAGATGCTATGAGATGCAGAGCCTGCTCCACTCGGCTCGTTTAAGTAGCAAGCGAGCCCTAATGAGGGAACACCTGTGGCAACAACATCCATAGATAAAAGGACTCCAGCTGGCCTTTCTTCCCAAGGTCATCAACTGATCTCTTCAGTCCTGAAACCCTGTGCTATGCTCTCAGATCTGGTTCACCTTGGAACTCTGCTTGTTTGGACTACATTTTGGATTCTCCCCCTTGAACTTGTTTGCTCTGGACTTACATTCTTTTTGGGCCTTCTTTGGCTTTTGCTAGAGGAACTGAGCAGCTGCTCATAATTTATTGGCTCCTTAGCCTGGGATGTGACAATAGTACAGTAATTTTTGTGTAGTTCTAGATCCAGGGAGGTCCTCTTCAGAAGGGGGTACACCATCACCTCCTTCAAGATAGAAGGCACCTCCTCTGGCATGGTGGGACATTTACCACCTCTAGAACCAACTGATCAATTCACCTCTGATACATTTTATCAGCCTACATGGTTGTGGTCAAGCTTACTTGTGGCAGGCAAAGTGTTTCTAGTGTCTTATTCACATCTTGACTACATAAACACTTTTTTCATTGTCAGCCCTACATACCATGAACTTTGACAGTCCCTTATTGCAGTTTAGAAAACCTGGCAACACTAGTAGCATTTTCTACCCCCACTCCATTTTAACAGCCACCTCCCTAAAGTAAAACTTTTGAAAGACAACTGTCTCCAGTGTATTCATTTGCTTGGTACATATTAAACCAAAAGGAGCTCAAATTCTACTTTTTTGTGTTTTCTCCTCATGGGTTTGCACATTTTCAAGAGCTGAAATCTCTCTTCCATTTCAATCCCAGAAGGGATTTCTATTAGTATTATTTCTATCTCAAACTTCACAGCAGTCTCTGAATTTCATTTTGCTATTGTAAATGGGATTATTGATTTAATGGGAAACACTAAAACCACTTCGACTTACAATCTCATTTACAACATATAATGCTGAAACATTTTAGAGAAATGGTTGGCATTAGCTCATCCTCACCTCCTCTGCTTGAACTTCATTATCAAAAGTGGGAGAGAAACAGTCTCTTTAAAAGCAACAATATTGGATTCCCATTTAATACATACATACCACCAGCAGTGTGATCATTATGAGTTTAGAGAAAATTATGCACTTTATCCCTGACAAAAGGACTGAGTATGAAAACAACCATATTTGTCACCTGTTAAAGGACCTGGAATAAAAGCAAAAGTCTGTCATGCTTTCCCTTCCCATAAATTGATTTTGGCATTGAGAAGACTCAGAGAACTGTGCAATTGCAAATCCAAATATGGAGAAGACAAGGACAGAAAACCCCATCTTGGCACTCATTGCAAAGATACATATTGCTTTTATTTATAAGTAAGTGCCACTAACTTCAGCTGGGATTACTTTCATGAACGTATGTAGATTGATAGATTTTCTTATTATTGCTGATATCTAAAGAAAAGCAGTGACTAAGCATGAAGGTTTCTGCAACTTGGCAAACAGAATTATCTTTTGTGATTTTGTTGAGTAGAGAGCAAGAAGAGAACTTAGGAAAATTGGCTGCTGGTATTATTATTACTACTACTAGTAGTAGTACTACTATTACTATGTTGTTTATTTATTTATTTATCACCTGCCTCTCCCCATGGATAAAGGTGGGGGACAACAATAGATTAACAGATAACATATATCAGTTAAAAACAGAATATCAATTAAACACAATAGTTAAAATTCATAATATCATCTTGAAAGAATAATGTAAATACCTATTAAAACAGTCATTATACATTGAAAATTCATTGCTAAAATTCCCAAATTAAAATCATCTGGACAGCCCTGCCAGAAGAACTGGTCTTTACTGCTATTTTAAATTTGGACAATGTATTCAGCTGTCAAATTCCTTCCAGCAGGTCAATCGCTAGAGGGGAGTTCATTTTCAAAAAAGTTTTGAGAAGAGCACTGACTTCAACAAATCAGGGGGATGAGTAACAAAGGAGGAAGCATATTCTTGTATTGTTCATTCTCTCATTCAACAATATCTGATATGGTGAATTGAAACAGAACTTGACAAACTTGATCCATTGCATTCATGTCTTGGGTGTCACACAGTGTGATAAGGAATTGCTGATCAGAGAGAAGACCCATGAGAGTTGCCCTTTCAGACCACAAGTTTCTGCTGTTATCTTGACTCAGTGGTAAAAAGGAAGAGGACATTTAACACCTGGGTAGCTCTTATTCATGGAACTGAGTTATGTTTTGCAGTTTGGAAAGCTGTTGCAATGGAACAAGAGCTGAAGCCAGATTGTTAATGTGACTGACTACAGGTAGAATATAATTCCCTTGTTGCAATAGCTCCAACGCCTCCTGGTCCATCCGGTGGTACATTTCAACATTTTATGACCCATAAAGCCCCATTTCACTCCAAGCCAGGCTATTTGAAGTTCCATATCTCCCTATGAGAGCCTGTTTGAGGTCTAAGATCTTCTGGAAAGGTCTTTTTCTCTGTCCCACTACCTTCCCAGGTACATGTGATGGGAACAAAGGAGAGGGCCTTCTTGGTAGCTGCTCCCAGACCTTGGAACTTCCTCTCTAGGAAAGCTAAGATGGTCTGTTCTTCCTCTTCTGCCATTGACAAGTTGAAAACATTCATATTTTCTAGGTTGTAAGAACTGATTGTGATGGGCTTTTAATGGTGTGCTGTTCTGTTGATATTTACAGCTTTTCTCTAACGAATTCTGAATCATTTTTTTTAAAAAAACTTGTTTATCTACAGATGTGTTTGTATTTGTTAAAATCTGCACTGATTTCAATAATTTGTAAGCTGCCTTGAGTCCCAATATTGGGTAAAAGGCAGGAAATAACAACCACAACAATAATAGCAACAAAGAAACCCAAGAAACAGTTTCCGTGAGGGCTTAAACCTGGATAGAACTGAGCTCTCCTTTGCATGCTTGCTGGAAAAAATTATCCAAACTGGTAATGACCACAAAGGGCACTTTGTTTCAGCCCCTCCCTATGCTTTTATAACACCCACTTCTTGAATTTGCCCTCCCAAATTCCTTATCAGACTGAAAAATAAATAAATAAAAAGAATTCCCACCCCAGCACTCAGCTTAAGGATGCACATCAAGTGAAAATTATGAAATTGAGTGTGTTCTACTTGTTCTAGAAATGAAATGAAACTACTTAGTTCTCCTCTGCCCTTAATTTTCTACCAACTAACTCAAAGGCCAAATTTCAGTCAGCCCAGTAGCTCTTTTTTCCTGGAGAATCTGGTAACACTAATTGTGTTAGAAAAGGATATTGAGGCCTTTCTTGTTTCTATCAGCTCCTCAACAAAGGTATCAAGGAACCACAGTTGTCTATGATGGAAAGTGTGTTTTTGTTTTGTAGATTTGGTTATACATCAAT
>CAOLHI010004850.1:0-96238 GCA_948474755.1 Ctenosaura bakeri | reverse complement strand
GATCTAGATTAATTGGGGAGCAGGTAGTATGAGCAGCAGATAGGGAATATTACAAAAATATATCTTTAATCCAGCAAGCAAGAATCAATTTTACCTTAGAAAAGTCTTGGGTAGAAAAGAAGTCGTCAGAGAAACTTGTTCTCTTTAATTTGTCTCTGATAGCTTTAGAAACCACTAGCTGATACAGTTATTTTCCTGAAGAAAATGTATGTAAGCTGATTCAAGTCGTGTATATAAAAAATTGCCAGTGTCTTGGTACACAACATCAAGCAGTATATTCCACTGATACTTCAAGCTGTAAAACTGCTGACAGCATACAGTTTGATACACAGAGCAATTGCTACAGAAAAGCTGAAAGTATTTGTTTCAGGGCTGGAGAAAAGGCCAGAATTCAAACGGGACTGCCAAACAGCAGTTATGGCAACAGCTTGGCCAGGAATACCCGAAGTGCAGCAGGAACATACTGTTCCCCTTTATTATAAAAATTGAAGTATAGTTTCAGCACTATTAGATTCTGATTGAATAGCAGAAGTCTGATGTGATACCTAAGTGCTAGAAGATTGAGAAATGACATCTAAGTATTTAACCATGTAATTTGTTCTATGTTTTCTCCTGCTATAACCCATTTAGTCAGGGGAAGCTCTTGGTAAAAATCATAATTTTGCTTTTGCCAAAATGAATAGTTAACAGATTTTATTTAAAGTAACCCATAAACACTCTTTAGACCAACTTTAGTAAAAGAAAGAAAAGCAGCAGCATCTGCATACTGGAATAAGAATGTAGTCAACTTTGGATCATGAAAATCCTCTAAGGAGAAAACTGTAGGAAGGTCATTATGATACAAGTTGGATAATGTAGGTGCAAGAATATAGACCTGACACAATCACTTAACAAATCTGGCCCACAGTCTATAACCATTTCTGCACGTGGCGATGGAATTGCCCCAATCTGGTACTTACCGGACTTCTTGGCTCGATGCTCGGGCCAGGCTGCTCTGGAGCAGTGTGTGGCTGCCGCTCTGCACCGCTCCGGGGACGAAAATGGCAGCTTCCAGTTGGTGGAGGCTCTCCACCAACCGCTGAAGCTCACCAGCCTAAAGCTAGCCCCCGGCAGATCTGCAGGCTCGCACTGGTGCGAGCCTGCAAATCTGCACCGGAGCGCAGGAACGGAGTGGCACACTCCATGCTTTTTAAAAACCTGAAGAAACGGGTTTTTAAAAAGCACGCTGCACAACCACTTCGGGTCGTTCTGGAGCGGACTGAGGTGTGGAACTACGTACAGTAGTCTCACCCAGTCCGCTCCCAGGTGCAGATGTCCTCTCTGGAGGATGCTCTGCACTGGTTTTTTAAGCCTGTGTGGAAATGGCCTATGTTTGGATACCAGAGCAAAAGCTGCTGTCAAATCTATGAAGGCAACATATAGACTGTTGCTGAGTGATCTTGCATATTTCTCAGATAGGTGTCTTAGAACTAACCAATAGTTAAGTATTGACCTCCCTTTATGAAGCCAGTCTGCTCATCTCCTTCGGTATTTTCATCCCCAATCTAGCTAATGAGCCCATTGTTAAGGTAACAGGCATAGAGTTTATCCACTACTGAAATAAATGAATGGGCCAATAGTTAGAGGGATCATTTGTATCCCCCTTTTTTACAGATAGGAATTATGATAGCCTCAAACAAGTTTATTAGGTAACCAAACAGTTGTGCTAATTTGGGTGAACAGGCCTCCTAACAGAGATGCCCAGCATGTGCTGTTAGCTTTTAAAAGCTCAGGCATGCTTGAAATATGGCCCTGGAGTCTTTCCTGATTTAATTTGAGAAATTCATACCTTTATTTCAGCTTGAGTAACAGGAGCCCAATATGGACAGCCTGAAAGCACCAAGGAGAGAAAAGATCCCTTCATGGAGGTCTGCTCTCTACAGTCTAGAGAAATAAGATTCCCAACATGGGCAGGTATTTTACATTAAATCAAACCCATGAGGTTATCCAACATGCCTGTAAATATTGATCAAAATTGCTTAGGTTTTTCCCCGCAAGGAGGAATTTATCAAAATACTTCTTCATTCTCTGTGGATGACATCTTTCTTTTTCCATGCAACCAGGACTTTGCACTGGCTTTTAATAAGAGAATATGATTCAATCAAAGCTCTATAGTTATCTCTTCTATACTGACAACACACTGTTCTTAAGCATTTTTTTTAACCCTCAAAGCATTTGTTATAGACCCAAGCTACCACACCCTTATGTCTTGGACTTCCAGGCTTCAGCATTCCTCAATTACATAGGCAAAGCAGAAAGCAGCTGGGTATAGTTTTCCAATCAAGTGTGAATTTCAAGCAGAACAGATCCCCAACTGCAGTGTTTTCCATGCAGAAAACAGAATTTTCTGCAAAGAAATTAATATTTATGTGTTGAAATATCATTTTCCACACAGGAAATGTTTCTGATGCAGAAGTGCTGTTTTCTGCGCAAAACAGCCACTTGTGAGTTTTGCACAAAATAAGTCCTGAATGATTCCAGGATTCTTCTTGTCAGGGCTTCCCAACACTCTTTTTTTTAACGGTGTTTTTCAACCATTTTTTTCCAAATTTTTATGAAAATTCTTTCCATCCCTAGTCCCTGACACATTGGAAAAGAATAATTTCTGGTCCTCCACATCAGATAGCCTGAGAAGCACTGCATTAAGGTACTAGCAATTTTCACAGTGGCATTTTTTTCACACAAAAAAAATCTGCCTAGGTTATGTTTAGATTTTTGTTTACTTCTTTAAAAAATCATGAAATCACATAGTCTAGCTTCAGCTTCAGGGAGCTACTTATTCATCTACATTTTAAAAAAATCTAATGACCATACCAGTTTTGGGAAACCTTTTCTTCAGTCAAAAATAAAACAGTGAAAAAATTGAAAAGGGTTGTGCATCACATGGGTAGTTTACCAGGTAAGACTTTACCCATGTGTTTCAAATGCAAACATAAGCAGTATTTACACACATGAATTGAGCCTAAACAATACTTAGGCTGGGACTTCTTTGAAGTTTGTCATCTCAGTTTTTTTGCTGAATGTTTTAATATTTTGTGTTTTTTGTAAAAAGAAAGAAAGAAAGAAATGTTGCACTGTTGAAGTTGTTCCATTTGTTCCAACCACATGCAAATCTTTCCTCCCTGTCTCCCACTGAGTAACATTCATGTTTATTTTTTAAAAAAATGTCATACATGTCCATTAATCATTATAGCAACCTTTCAACCTCATAGGAGATGTAGGCAAATGCTAATGTTTTATGTGAGTAATTAATCCTCTGGCAGATGTGTAGTCTCCAAGACTACTGCCATTAAGAGTATTGACAGTTTCCAGAACAAATATTCAGGCTGTCACTCAGTAATGTTTCTAATATGATAATATTCAGTTTCTCATAAAAAAAGGAATATTCAAGCCCGGAAGTTTTTCATAAGTGTTCTCAAAAAGAAGAAGTGATAGGCTTTGTTCACATTCATAATCTTGAATAACCAACATACAATAAACATACATCTGGAAATGTATACTTCCTCATCCTTCTCACCTCCTCTCTTTGGTTAGGGAAGCACCTCCTAAAGAGAGGGAATCTGCTACAGAGCACAATTAACAGTTCTCGAGGAAGGAAAATGCTAGCAAGAAGACTATACTTTGTCTGGAATCCTGTTGCTGATGTTTTCAGTTTTTCCAGGGTCATGCAGTAGTGGCAAGGGAAGGCGAACAAAATGTGCTGGTTCCAAGCAGATTATTTCTGCAGTGTTTATTTCCTTCATTTAAAATACATATGAATATGTATGTGTGTATGTTTATGTGAGTATACATACATATAGAGAGAGAGAGGCAGAGGGAACAAAGTGAAATGCAAAGTAAAATTACATTGTAAGGCTTTCAGTTACATATCATGATGTTTTAATATTTCAGCAATAAAGAATAAGGAGATTAAAAACAGAAAAATCATTACTCATAAATTTCGATAAAAACACTACAAATATCTGAATATAAGTCCATTTGTAAATTACATTGATACATCATTCTTTCAAATGTTGCAAGTGTTGTTAAATTGTCTGTCCATTGAATCACAGGTGTAGATGTGTTATCTTTCCATTAGTGGATTATCAATCTTTCAACAATTAAGAGTGCGTGAGATCCATTTCTTCTGACCATGTATTAAGTTCCAAGACATGGGTAAATAGTTTTAAAAAAACAGGTGCATCACCTCTAGAAAGAACTTTCTATACCAAATTTGTTTGTGTAATTATTCACCTCCAGGGCATTTCCAAAACATATGGGTTTAAGAAGCACCAACAGTATTGCATCTACAGCAATTAACTATATTGATAACCTTCTATTTAAAAGATATTGGGGTGACCAGCATACTCAGAATAGCAGTTTTAGTTATATAAGAAGTAATTGTGGATCCAGTTATATTTGATATAGATGTTAAAACTGCTGATCACTGCTTATTTCCTTCATGAATGCTTTACCCACAACCATGTTTTTGCTACCATGATTGCCTTGCCAGCATACCTACGCTGGTATAGTATAACAAGATTCCAGTTATTGGATCAATGTTCACCAGACTTGTGCTTTTCATGTAGGTTAGATGTCCATTACCTGAAGCCACCATGGCAAGTAATCATGCTAGCTTGGTATGATGAGAATCAAAATTCAACTTATCTGAAAGGCACTAGGTACAGAAAGCTACATTTTATAGACATCAGAAACCAAGGTTTACAGTATGTAGACAGGTCTTGATGTAGGGATTGTGTTCCTGGACTCACAATGGAACCAGCTCCATAGGGAATCATTGGAGACCAAGGGAGTGGTTTCCAATGGAGCTGAAGTACCTACAAAATTAGCAATTTTATTCAACATGCCACCAATTTTAAAGAAGTTTAAAGAATAAAACATCAATGCTTATATTTTCCAGGCTAGAGAAAACCATCCCTTCTAGATGACATGACTCCAGTTGCCCATTCTTCATCTCTGCAAGCAGAGAAAACCTCTTCTAGCCACACCAAAACTTCAAGATCTGACTTTCTTCCTTCCTCTCATGGCCTCCCCTTCTAAGCAGACAAAAGAAATCCCTTCCTCCAAACAACATCAAGAATCAAGTTTCTTCCTCCCTTTCAAGCTCTGTTCTAAGCAGGCAAAGAAAACCCTTCCGCTCAAGCAACCACTTGAGTTGCTTTCTCTTCATTGCTCCAACCCAGACCAGTCACACACACACACACACACGTATATATAATTGACCAAAGCTCTCAGTGAATACAGTTTAAGCTATACAGAAGAATTTTCAATGAATTCCAGGATGGAAAGATATGCCTCCACACATCTGATAACTGCTGCCAGGATGCCTATAGCTTCACCTGTACCTGTCCAAAACCAAATATTCCTGGTAATGCAATTTTATTGGCAACAGCATTTGAGACATATTGTGTAAAACAAATTTTCAGTGATGTCTCCAGGAATGCTATTTTACAGTTTATGTTCTACATTCTGTGTAAAATCAAATAAGTATTATTTCCTTTCTCTAAGAAGGGCACCATGAGTTACAAAAGAAATTACAGCACGGAACCACTACAGCTTTATCTGTCAAGTAACCACTCCATGGTCTAAGGCCATTTCCACACAAGACTGTTATAGTGCAATTATTCCACTTTCAACATCCTATGGAATGCCGGGGTCTGCGAACCTCAGGATTCCATAGGATGTTGAAAGTGGAATAATAGCACTATAACAGTCTCGTGTGGAAATGGCCTAAGAAAACTCATGCTAGAATGTATCAGATTTTCTCTCTGTTTAATCCCCAACTCCTTAAGTCTTAAGAGGTTCCTGAACATTATATTTCATCTACTGTCTATATAAAAGAATGTAAATGGAGAGGCTGGAGGAACTATCAGTAACATAAACCTTTTCCCTTTCCCTGAAATGTAATGTTTTACTAAGAATGAAAGTTGTTGAATGTTTGAATGCTATAATAATGGAACAGGTACTTTATGATTCATGCCTGCTTCTTCATACTAGTTTCGGAAGAAATACATTGCTTGGTGTATAGAAATAATTGCTCCCATCTCTGAAGTAACACACACTGGCAGTTTACTTTTGGTATTTTGAGCTCATGTGAGAAGAAGGGAAGAACAGATTTTTTTCAGAATACATTTGTCTTACCAATTCACTACCAGTTTACCACTGAAATTACTCCTCAGAAAGTCTTGCTGTCATAGGAACAGTACTTCACTTCTGAAGTCAGTGCAAGACTAACCCACCACTTCATGAAGAACCAAAGTGGGTAGCCTAAAAAGGTTTCCCACGGGGAACTATACCTGAGAATGTGTGAACCCTTCCTATGATAGAAGTTCACTCCATGCTGGTTCCTTTGTTGGGTAATTGCCTGCCTGCATACATACTGATAGGATTTAAATGTGGCAACAGAATAATATTAATATTCTTTGAGCAACTAGGGGACTAGACACAGTGACTGGAATCCTGCTGGTGTCCTCTGTTATCAGTTGTGCTTTTTCCAGGTTCACAAAGCAATAGCAAAGAAAAGCAAGCAAAATCTGAGCAGCCTATGTCTCCAATGCCTTACTTCTTTGTATGATTCCCAGATGTAAGGGCTTGAGCTTTCTTCTCCAAATCTCTGGGTGAGGGGAAGAATCTCAGGGTGACAGCATTCCCTGAAGATTATATATCTATACAGCTATTTATTGATATCTGCTCCTGCTGTCTGACTTCCCATGCTGCTCTCCCCACTGTTGCAGCTTCTTTCAGAGTGGTTGGTGCAAATTCTCCAGAGATCTTCTCTTCAACTGCCTCCCCTTCATTTCTTTGCTTAGATTTGGGTTGTTGTTTTTTTATTTGAATGACATGCTCTGAGCAACTGTAGTTGATGCTCATTAAAGTTATCATGTTTATTTTTTTCCTGTTTATTTATATCACTGAGCACTCTCCTTAGGTCTCAAGGTTGAGCCATGAACTCTCAATATCTAGGATGTTCCTAACCTGGCAATCCTATATTGATGTGGCACTCATGACCTTTTTCCTGCTGGTGCCTAGGCCTAGCTTGCCTAGTTACACTAGTTTAGTGCATCAACAAGATACTAGCCTCTCTGTCCCTGTTGTTCTTTCTTGCTTGGGTGTGTGTGTGTGTACCTACATTCACACATACATGGGGTATTAAAAGGTTTCCAGATGCCTGGGAGAAATCTTGATCTTCTGGCACATGGTTTCTGATGCCTCCCTTCCTCTCAATAGGGCCACAGTGTGATTGTGACAATTACAGTATTCAATATGTACATTTAAACCCAGAATCAATCCACAATACCTGTTGAAGCCTCTTCATTAAACATTTTTATCCATAATTTTTAATAGTCAGTGGTTCATGCTTCTGAAAGGCAGACACTTAGGTGTAGAGGTTCTGGAGACAATTCGTCTGGAATTTGGCAAATGTAATTCCCTCTTAAGGAGCTACCATGCCAGAAAAATCATCTAATTCTGACCAAAAAAAAATGTATGTGTAAGTAAATTCTTAAGATTCAGTAGTAATGATTGGAAGAGGTGACCCTTTGTATTTCTGAGCCTTGATTTGAGTTTGAAGCTTAAGATTAGGTGGTTTCTGTGTTGTTCAGACCCAATTCAAGTGAATTTCCAAAGGATCAAATCAGGATCCAAGCCAAATCTTCTGTTTAGTGCACAACTTTATTTTTATATAGACTTATATGTGCTGGTTTTAGGGCAGCAAAATGGAAGAATAAATGAGAAAAAAAATGAGGTGATCATTCTTTTCTCATCTGAGGTAAGAATGCTAAAAAAATTATTATTAATTCTATTTAATATAAAAATAAATCTGAGAGGGCTAAGGAGATATATGGTCAACAGAAGAAAGATTCAAAGACAGGATCTCATTTTTGCTCTGTCAATTATTAGTTTGCTACTGTGTGTATTTTTCCCCTTTCCATTTCCTGCCTGCTTGCTTGTGTTCCTGTTTATTACAGTTACTCATTAGTGTGCTAGTCTGTTCTCTGTATCAGTACAGGCACTCTATAGGTTTGGTTTATTTTCAGCACAGAAACAACGGAATATATGTAACAGAACTTACACAATAAGACAATAAAAAATATTGGCCATTTGTCTTCCATTTTCCTTCCTTCACCTGGAGATGCTTCTGAAACTTGACTCATATGTTTCAATCACGCATCATACCGATTAACAGAACACTTAATTGCTTTAAAATAGAGTTCTTGTACATTGATTTTATAATCAATAGATAGAGAAATAGATGGGTAGAAACACAAAAAGAGGAATGATGTGACATCTACACAGACAAGGGCATGACAGTGAGTACACCAGAAATGCCTAGGTCAAGTCCAAAATATTATCCACATGAACTGACAGCCCACAGTATCCACAACTTGCATGCAATTGAACTACTTTGTTCTTCGCTCATTGGCCATCTAACCAGATATTCTGTTGCCCAACATTGGGCAACAGAAAGTCCATAAGTCCTCATGTCCTTTTTTTTTTTTTTTTGGCCTTATCCCAGTGTTTTGCCTGTCATACAAAAAGCATACCAAAATTGTGGTGTCAATATATAACAGCCAGTCACTAAATCACCTTTAAAATTCTTCAAAAACTATTCAGAACGTTTGTCTAGCATTGTTCTCTTGATTTGGTTAAAATACCATCCCTCACATATGTAGAAACAAGCTCTTTCTTTACTAACCTTGTTTCTGTTTCTAGAAATGCCACTTTATTTTCTGAGAAACAGTCCTGCAGGCATCTTGAACGTCTTTTAGGACTGTAGTTGATGTTCTATTAGAATCTAGAATAATAGAATTCTGTCTGTTTCTTTCAATAACCTCTGCTTTTCTGGGCTACCCTCTTCCTCCTTCCCCTTGCCCATACAGAGATTTACAAAGATAATAACAATTAACGGTGATAAAAATGATGAAAATGTAAAACAGTACTAAAAAGTAAGAAAGTTTAGGCAAGGGAGAAGCAGCGTGGGAATAAGGGAAATAAAAAGGGAAAAAATAATATACATAACAAATAGACCATTTCCTCACTAGACAGTTATAGTACTATTTTTCCATTTTTAACATCCTACGGAATCCTGGGGTTTGCAGTTTAGGGAGGAGCCTTTGAGGCCACCTAGTGCAGAAATGGCCATAATGTAAATAGGCTAAAGCTAATTGTTAGTCATGACTAGAGTAGAGCCATTGAATCTGTTGGATTGACATGTGTTGACTCACCATTAACAATTGACTGGATTGGTCTACTCTAGCTGGGACCAACTAATAGAACTTTATCTCATATATATATATATATATATATATGATATATATTAGCATTAACATTAAATATTAACATTGATGTTGAACAGGATATAGAAGATTGAAAACCAAATATAAATAATAAAAAGGTAATTGTTATAAATATTGTTATATTTATTTATATCTTGCCTTTTCCCTAAAATTGAGACTCAAGTGGCTCACAATTTAAAAGAACAATACTCTTAAAAACATACAAAAAGTGAATATTAAAATAGAATTAAACTATTTTACAATATTGAAACAACTGTTGTTGTTGTGGGATTTCAAGTCATTTCTGACTTATGGTTCTGACTAGGGGAAACCTATCATGGTCTTTTCTCGTGGCTGAGAGTGTGTGACGCACCCAAGGTTACCCAATGGGTTTCCATGGTTGAGCTGGGAATCAAACCCTGGTGTCCAGGGTCTTAGTGCAACACTCAAACCACTACACCATAATGGTACATATTAAACAGTTACATCTCTGTAAAAGAAAAAAATCAATCAAAAAAGATATAAAGTGTAACAGTAATAGTAATAGGAATGACACAGTAAAGGAACCAGATAATATTCATGAACAAATGAAATTGATGGATGGTGGGAAAAGAATAGAAAGCAAAGAAGAATAAGTGGTAAATAATAATACAATTATTATTATTTTCAACTTATTTCTCCTTGTTTCTACCTATTTGTAGTTTTGGCCACATCTCCTTTGAATGTATGCTACCCAACCAACTTGCCAATGTGAAAAATGCCCCATAAGCTGATGAAGGTTGCCCACCTCTGTTTTACATTGCAATTTTCTTGTGCACAACTATTTCATGAACTGTAGCTCACTGTTAGGATGTATTATTAACATGATTCCATCCTTGTTAGCTCTGGAAAAGAGTCCTGCCTGTAATCTTGTAGACAATGTCATCAGTTTAAGGCCATTTCTGCACTACACTGTTATAGTGCTATTATTCCACTTTCATCATCCTATGGAATCCTGGGGTTTGCAGTTTAGAGAGGGAGCATTTAGAAGTCTCAGCCAGGGAGCTCTTTGGTCTCAGTAAACTACAAACCCCAGAATTCCACAGGATGTTGCAAGTGGAATAATAGCACTATAACAGTGTAGTGCGGAAATGGGCTTAGAATAGAAATACCAATAATTTCACTCAGTATCATGCAGCATCCTAGGCCCCTGTGTAGTAGCCAGGACCAAAGTCTCCGCCACTAATAAAGCAATCCAGTGCCAAAACCAGAAGAGGGAAACTTCTAATTAAAAGCACACTCTTCAGTGTTATCAGTAGTGCTATGCCAGTCCACATGAGAGAGAGCAGGTCCATAGCAAAATGGCAGAGTGTGCTTTCTGCATGAAAAAAGGTTCAAAGAAGAATAAAATAAAATCCTGCCTGAAACCTTGGCCCTTTCCATGCCCTATCTTTTCACAGCGGCATCCAGTGGAGATCCCAACATTGGTGCTGCCAGGAGGGGAGTGCAACAGGAGTGTTCCTCTCTGCACCAGCTGGTTCTGCGATGAAGGAAGCACGAGGGCCTGTTACTGCAGTTTCTAGCCCAGACTTGGGGTGACATTAGATATCACTTTGATATCAATAATTTGGCTCTCTTCTACCATCCCTCACCACATGTTTGTGAGGCTCCCAGACAAGCATGAAACTAGGCATGGCCACTAATCGCTGGACATTCCACTACCCACCCAGGCAGGCCAGAAATAGCCAGATCGCCGCTTTAGGAGACCTCTCGGCAAGCACGCTATTATGTATGCAGGCTACTTACAAAGAACTCCCTGCCCCGAGCAGGAGGCTTGATTAGGAGAATCCTCATCTGTCAAGCACTCTGTGTTTACATACAGTCTACTCCTTTGTCAATTCGGAACTAACTCAATCATGCTAAATTCTGACCTTTTGAAGCCTTTGTCTCCAGCCTGAAACTCATTGTTTTCACCCAAGTACGGACTAGCCTATGGCTACATTTTCCCTATAAAAACCCTGAATTCTGAGATCTTCCTCGAGTTGCTTGGACTGCTCCCAATTTCCATCCAGCCTTGCTGCCACTGTGCTTGGCGAGCCTTCCCCTCAGTCCCACATACTGAGACTATGCACCTCCAAACTTCCGCAGTGAACTACCTGGGCTTCAGGACAGGTGTAATATCACCCAAATCAACCACCCCTCTTAAAAATCCCTCTGTCTCACTCCAACGTTTATTTTCTATAGTTATCTGTGCAAGTGTGCTGCATACACCATTTGATTGTATTTTAATAAAAATCAGCATTGTTAGTTCAACCTCTGTCTGCTCCTTGACTCGGCCTGACCCCGTAGACGTTGAGTTCAAGATCTTGCTGCATTGCCCTGCCTCTCGCATCGCCAGCTGTGCTCTGTGCTAATTTCCCCACCTTTTAATATTTTTAGAGCGCACTTTGGTGTCCCTCACGGGACCCCCAGTAAACAGGGTAACAGGTCCCACCTCTTCCTTCCATAGTGTAGCCAGGTACTTTCACAGGAAGCACAGCCATTGCACTTCTGGGGCTTCCACAGGCCAGGTAAGTCCAGGGTGGCAGCGCAATCATGGGTCATTGATGGGGAAAACCTGTCAATGATTTAATCTGTGATTGCACCTCCTGGGGACAGGAAAAGGACAGGACTGTGATGATGTCATGCAGAACCACTGTCGCGGTCCTGTCCTTCTCTCATCCCCATGGTGGGTTGGGAGGGTGGTGCAGAAAGAGCACTAGAGAGCCACTGCATGCTATCTGCATTACTAGGCTAGATGAATCAAGGGTCTGATTCCGTTTCAGGCAGCTTTTTATGTTGTCTGTCCACAGACAAATATAATTGTGTAAAACATTTCATAGCAAAATGGTATTAGCTGCTAATTTTATATAGTTATAATTTATATAATTAATTATACAATTTATATAATTTGTCATTTGTCAAACTACTTTTCATCCTTTTATCTCAGCCATCTGGTCTACTTTGAAAAATTTCCAGGAATTCTAAAAAAAGTAACCCTCCAATATCCAGAGTGGTTCTTAAACACCTGTCAAGCAACAACATTTGACTGATCTGTGTCAACATGTGTAGATTGGAAGAATCTACAACTTAAGTTGAGAAGGATACATCTTGCTTCATGTTACTGGAGGTTTTGGTATTACAAAAAAGCTTCTTGAATCCAGGAAATCTGATCCGGTTATCAGCTTCTTCTTTTTTTCTGCACAAGGATACAGCTTCACTGTAGCCCAGTTTGAATGTTATAAAAACAGAAATTGTAGAAACGGTACAGAAACACATATCCTAGGATCATCCCCTCCTCATCACCTTCCCATATTGAGGGGAAATTCTAAACCTGCTCAGGTAAATATATCTAATTGCTAAACACATGAAAAAGTTTAACTATGTGCAACCAAATGCAGTTACAGCTTCTCTTCACACCTGTCATATTAGGGTAGACATGTCTCATGGTACAGATTGAAGTGTCAGAACACTCCAGAAGTCTCCTGGATCTCCAGACAGGGAAATAAATCTCAGGACAAGAGGGCTGGAGGAGGGGAAAGTGTTAGTGTCTGAGGTGGTTTTCAAACCTGGACACTCATTCTAAACTAGTACTAGGGCTCACTGAGGCCTGTACATGTGCTGTATTTGTTCACACACCAATGTGTCAAAAATCTAGAAATGCAGTGGGAGAGAACCAGTAGGTGCCCATACTTGGGCCAATCATACCTTTAAGACCAAGTATGGGACATCATAAAGATCCCCTCCTGGGACATCAGAAGGACCCTCTTCTCTGACATTACTAGAGCCTACATTCGAGACTCAGATTCTGACACTGAAATCTTGGGAAATGGGATGTTGCTGACCTATTAACCCAGGACCCTATCAACATGAAGGGATCAGAGATGTCATACCCAGGCTGGTGTGCCCTTTACTGTGTACCCTCCACAGTTCTGCTTCATAATGTCTGAATGGTTTGCCTCTTGGTTTCCAAAAGACGAAGATCCACATGAACACTTCTTTCGAAATTGAAAAGCTGCTATGGGAAATGGAATTTCAGATTGGCTATATAAGAGTTTGAGTATGTGTGTGTGTGTGTGTGTGTGTGAACCTTCAAGTTGCCTATTGACTTATGGTAATCCCATGAATTCCATAGGGTTTTCATAGGAAAGGAATACTCAGAGGTGGTTTTTCCAGTTCCTTCCTCTGAAATATAGCCTACAGCATCTGGTATTCATTGTTAGTCTCTCATCCCAGTACTGACCAGGATTAGTCCTGCTTAGCTTCCAAGATCAGATAGGATCTGGTACCTTTAAGGTATTTAGAAGTACTTGGCTATAAATGCAAATGTAACTGAGTTGATCTCTACTGAGACAGTTATCTAAGATTCTGGGCACAATTCCCTAACCTTTTCTGGGGGGTGAAATAATAACAAAAATAACTTGTTATTATGCCATCTTAATCTCTTAACTATCTGTCAAGTTACATGTTGCTAATATTTTTTTTAAGTGACAAATCTAACCTCTTCTCTTCTTTGCTCTATGGCATTTGACAATTAATGCTACTGAAGTTCACTGTCAGCTTTGTGATGTTAGTTTTTATATTGTTTGTACTATTCCTAGTTACCTTGGGAATCTTCTAAACCAGATATTAATTATTTAAATAAATAAGTAAATACATACAGAGAAAGAAACACAAGGTAAAATGACACAATTTAAAATGCACAGTGGAGCTAGATTAAGATTTGAGAGAACCAGCATTGTGTAGTGGTTTGAGTGTTGGACTATGATCCTGAAGACCAGGGTTCAGTTCCCTGATCAACCATGGAAACCCACTGTGTGACCTTGGGTGTGTCACATGCTCTCAGCCCCAGAAAACCCTGTGGTAGATTCCACTTACAGTCACCATAATTTGGAAACAACTGGAAGGCACACAACCATATTCGGTGATGTTCTTACATTCCATCCAGAAATGCATTTACTCAACAATCAGTATCACTGGGATCAAGGGACCAATTCTGTGACCCCAAGGGACCAAGTTTACAAACCTGATCCAAACTGTGTACACTAATTGATTTAGGACTGCATCCCAAGTCAGTATGCTTAAGACTGCATACTGATATCTAGATTCCCTGAGCTACAAAGGTGCTATAATTTATCACAGTAGCTCTACTTCAAAGGCTCAAATGCCTCCAGTTATTAGAAGTGATAGTATCTAAGCACTGGAGCTTTGAAACAGAGCTAACCTGGTTCTTCTTTTTAAAATAGACACTACAAGCAGTTCCTCTAAAACCACTGTTGAATATGTTAATTGCTCATATTTCAGTCTTAAAATAGAAATGACCTCAACAGCAGAACATTCTTTTTCAGATTTTTTTTTTTGTTTTAAAATAGCAATGATAGTGCTAAAATGATAGAAGATCTTTTTGGAATAATTAATCTTGCTCCACTAGCCTGTGCTTGGTGGATAAAATACTGAAATGCTCTACAAAGATTCAGATTTGAAATACCTATCATTGCATATTGAGCAAAATCAACACTTAAGGTTACCTGCTTATTTCCTTTGTTCTTGTATTTGCTGTTAAGTTTGATTTGGATTTAGGTGTATGAAAATAGGTTGGTGGAAATAGACTTTCCCTCCTCCTTCATCCCTTCTGAATGGGCTAAACTCTGCGCTAAGGAGAAAAGTATCCCCAAAAATCACACAGATGGACTTTTAATAAATACAGTCCTGTAGAAGAAGGCAGATCTTGGATCCAGCCCTTTTAGTCCAACTGTACTGGTAAATCCAGTGACATCACAAGAACAGCCAATTTAGTTGAAAGCCATCTAGTTTACCCTTCTCCTTCCATCTACAATCAATTAGTTGCCCTTGACTGCTCAGAATCAGAGCCTGTAAGGAATGACTTTCTTCTGTTGTTCAAAATGTGCATTTGGTATTGAGAGTGAAATTGTGGCTGACGGTGGTGTAGCTTGGAGTGAGTGGGGTAGGAATGGGGATGGGGCAGAGCTGGAGACGTGGCTATGGCACAAATGAATGTGACTATAGCATTCATGGGCATGGCTATGGGACAATGGGAGGAGCTATCCATGTGGGGCGGGGCTACAGCGTGCAAGTGAGGAGCTATGGCATGTGTGGGCATGGCTACAGTGCACAGGAGAGGAGCTACAGCACATGAGGACGGGCTACAGTGGGTGGGGAGGCAGGCAAGGAGAAGTGGTGCCTCAAAAAAATGCTGCCTAGGGCGCACCGCTTTTCTAAGCCCCCCCCCATCCCTACATGACTGGTGGCTGTGATGTGTTGTAGGAGGTGATGGTGGAATAAAGATAGGTACACAAGCAGACCTAAATGGCCACAGATGCTACCATGATTGGTGGACAGCAAAAGTGAAAGCCACCATTGTCAAGAGAGAAAGCTGCCATACTCTACCAGCTCCCAAGCTTTCATTGACCATGGAGATGGCTTTGCCATCCACCCAACACCATGAGGTATGGCTCCAAAAATAGTCTTATGTTGATAGAATAGGTTGTTACACCATTATAAAACAACATCAGGATTCATGCTCACTCTCATAAGTGGAGGTTTGATGTTGTTACCATTGTATAAGAAGTAGGACCTAAAATGGAGTATTGCAATATGGAGTAATCTTGTCTATTCAGCCCCCTCCTCCTACCTGGTGTCCTTTCACACTAGACAATTATATTGCTACATTCTGTTTTACCTGTCATGGCAACTTCCTATGGAAATCTGGAATTGATAGTCTGAGGAACCACTAGACCTCTCTGGCTGAGAATGTGAGAAACTATTCTCTAAACTACAAATCTCAGGATTCAATAGAATGAAACCATGGAAGTTAAAGTGCAATGAAGTGCTATAACTGTGTTGTGTGAGAAGCCCTCGGTTAATGTCCACTCCTAATCTTCAACATTCGTTGGCCAATGAGTATTCTCAGCCCTGCTTGGGCTGGATTTTTTTTAAAAAAATCCCTGGTTATCCAAAATTTAATGAGGCATTTAAAAAAAAAATCCAGCCTTGTTTTCTAGCAGTCGTGGGAAACTGCTCAGTAATCCTGTCAACAATCAGCAGCTGACTTTTTCTGTTATCATAGCTAAAAGTCATTATATCCTCCAGTGTGAAAAGTATTGGAGAGATAGACACATCTAAGCCCATATTTTTGTAAGCACATGTGAGGTATCATGTGAAAGAGAGATAACAAAGAATGAACTCTGAAAAATAACCGCTTCTAACAAGTCATGGTATGTGTATGGCAGTTATCAAAGAACTCAAAATTCTGGCCATAAGGAAAGCTTCCAAAACCCATATTGTGTTACTACTTTTATTAGATCAATCAAAAAGTTGAAGTGTTAAAGATCTTGAAATCTCTTGAATAGGTGAAATTTTACAACAGGCAGGCTTGGAGAGGAAAGTGAGGAAGACTTGACCTTAAAATCATTTTGTTTTCATATTGTCTTGGCGTGTAATAAAGAAAAAGTATCTGCAAACTGTGAAAAATATGAAATTGCTGATCCTCCAACCACATTAACTACACGATCTTTCAACAAGCATTTACATATATAGCTGGACATAAGTGTCTGAACACAGTGAGTTTTATTTCAGATATGATGTGCATGCATGTGCAAACATGTTAAGGCTGGATTCAGTGGAGCTATTCTTAAAAGAATTCAGTGGCACAAGAGACATGTCTAACTGGGTGTTTCATTTGTTCCACTGAGGACATGTTTTCCTTTGTACCAATAAAAAAAAAATCAACTTATTTTTAGCTTTTGCAGAGGCTGATTAAAACACTGTTTGCTATTCCAGGAGCATATAACATATCTGTATTTGTTAGCTGTCTATTTATGATAATGAAACTGAAGGTAAAGACAATTTGTTACAAAACACACACACAGAGGCCCTTTTCGCACGGGCCTTTTCTTGCGCGACAGCCCCGTGAGCCTCGCAAGAGTGGGAGCGTCGCTCCGCACGACGCACTCCCACTTCCGCCGGGCTCACGGGGCTGAAGCGGCACGAGTGCGGGTTTTTTGATTTTCGCTTCGAAGCAAAAATCACCCGCGCTCGCGCAACGCTCCCGGCGCCCACGCGCACTTACCTCTTCTGCGGAGCCTCGGGGAGCCGGCCAGGTCGCGCTTCCTTCCCTCCGCCCCTGTGGAAGGAAGGGACGGGGCGGGGCGCTAGCGCGACGGACGCGACACGTCCTGCTTCGCACGCGCACGAGGGGGCGGACGCGACAAGCGCCTTTCTCACGCGCGGGGGGGGATGGACGGACGCGTGAGCTGCCGCCGCCTCCGGGAAGCTGCCGCTTCCCCGCTCATTCCTTCGCCTGCGGAAGGAAGGAGGGGGAAGCGGCAACCTCCCGGAGAAGGCTTCTTGCGCGAGCCGCCCTCCTCCGGCGCTCGAGCGCCGGCGCTGCGAAAAGGGCCAGAGACTTCCCTGTCTCTTTCTAGCTTCCCCTTTCCCTAGCCTGCTTTTTCTCCTAATAATATAGCAATATAGCAACTAGTGGAAATTAAGGAGGAAGAAAATACAAAATGCAAAAAGGAATGCAAACTCACCCCCACACACACACCACACACACACTTTTGCTGCTGCTAGTGGTAGTATTTTTGATGCAAAGGAATAACAGGCATCTGCCCCTGACTGCTGCCCTTGGTAGGGAAGAATATTGCACATAAAGTGTGTATGTGTGTGTGTGCACGTGCGCATACACGTGCATGCACGTATACTCAGTTATTTTGTGTTTATTATTTAGAAAGGAAACCATTCTAAAACAAACTTTGGAAACTTCTATTTCAGAAAAGCTAATGCCTCCAGTTTTTGGGGAAAGCCAGTCAGAGGAATTGTAATACAAGAAAAAGACTTTCCTTAAACAAGATAAAAGGGAAATCTGACATGGCAATGAAGGAATGACTTTCAGTTAGAAAGTACCTCAAACAAATATGGGGAAACTTAGTTATCTATTAGAGACCTACTTGGGTACACTCATCTGTCTTTTTTTTCTTTTCCTTTTTTTCTTTTTTTTTTCTTTTTTTTCCCTTGAATAATATCAGAAACAACACAATACTAAGATCTCTAAAAGAGATTAAATGAGGAATAGGAGAGAATGAGACAGACAAGTCATTAGAAAGTTATTTAAGGGAAGGAAGTTGACAGAAAAGATTGGCTAAGTGCTCCTTCAATGAAGAGTGGGAAGGAAGTTAACTTTAATAATTTACTTTTTTTCCTGTTATTTATCATTTGCTTGTTTAAATGATATATGTAAAAATTAAATATGAGAAAATAAGAAAATAATGACATGATTACTGTGATAGAAATGTGAGATATGAAGAAAATAATCTAAATGTAAAAGTTTGCATGTAAAAAACTTCAGTTGTATTGTTTTTCCCTTTATCTCTCTTTGTAATGATATCAAACATATTATTTATAACATAATTTTAATTTGTTTAATACTTAATAAAAATTATAATGAAAAAATCCTATTGTACTTCTGCAAAAATCTTTGTGTGCATGTGTGTGTGTGAGAGAGAGAGGAGTTAGTTGTGTCACAAGTTGTATAATTCCAACATGGATTACTTTTTTCACATAGGAAATTAATAGGAAATCTAAGCACTATATGTAACATATGATGACCTAGCAGATTAGCTTTGGTGGTAGTGGTAATCTTCTCATTATTATGTTGTTGCTACTAGTGCCACTGTTGTTGCTGCTGCTGCCACTTTTCTACTGCTGCTACTACTATTACTACTACTACTATTTTAATGCATGTGGATGTGTGTTAGAACCTTCCCAGTTCACATATCTTATATAGGCATGTAATTTTTTTAAAAAAAAACCCTTTATATATGATCCTATTTACATCATGGATTTCATGCTGGAGGTGTACCTACACTTCACAATTATAGCAGTTTGCTACCATTTTAATTGCCAGAGTACTATAACTATGTATATAATTATAACCAAAGATGCCACATTATGCATAGAAAATAATGAAATCAGTGAGGTGAGGACTTTTTCTTGTCACTCAGAACTAGAGGTGCCACTCATAGACAAAGTGAAAGACCAGTTCATAGTAATAGTCTGTTTTGTAGACCCAGTGGCAAGCATTGGGCTTCTCTTCAAGTTAAGCAAGAATGATGCCTAGAGCACGAGTCTGGATCCAGGCATCAGTTGAACCACCTATCAGCTGACAGAAAATCATTTATCCAACCCTCCTGCTGGGTAGTGCTAGAATGACAGATGGAGGAATCCACTTGGGTGGAAGCCACTGTGTGCTTCCACTGTCTCCGGGGAGTGAGGCAGAGCTATCTGTCTCCAATCTGGGCATGACTTGATTGCCTACACCACCAAGATTTGTTAAGTGGATCCTATCATATTGTCTAAGATTAGTTCACGTGTGCCACGTACCCCTAAACTGGATCCAGCCCCCCTTACCAAACCCACCTAAAGTTGTGGTAATCAATATTAACAGTGTGATATCACTAACAAAACTATTACAGTGTGCCCGCCCTATATGCTGCAGTTCCATTCCAGAAACCCCTGTGTAAAACAAAAAACACATTGTAGTGAACAGGCATGTGCTGCAGCTATGCAGGCACAAGCCCCTGATATGTCCATTGACTATCATGGGACACGATGCTTTGTGCAAACTTATATTCATGCATGTGGAGGTTGCCACAGAAGAGAGCACACGGTATTATACAAAAGCCCCCAAACTGAGAAAGGATGAATAGCGATGACAATTGAAACCAGCAGACGTTTGGCCTAGTGGGGGAAGAAAGGGCCTGAGAGAAACCTTCACTTGCTCTCAAGCCCCACTCCTTGCCAACCAAACAGGTTTCCTCTGATGCTGCCCATCCCACTTCACACCACGGAAAACTGCATAGCCCTCTGGGAAATACAAATATCCCCAGCACCTGGAACACTGCACCTAGCCTTGGTTTGGTTTCTGCTGCAAAATGCAAATTGGTGCTCCCACTGATTCAGAAAATGCACATTCCAGTTTCACATTTGGTCCTACATAAAAATTGCTTTTACATAGATGTAATGTCAGAGAGGTAATATTTTCCATAGTTGTATATCATCCAGTTTATGCACATATTCTAATAGCCCATATGAATTTACAACACACTGATTTGTAAAACACAGGCACGCTGAACATACGAAGGTACCTTATACTGAATCAGCCCATTGCTGGTTATCTTGAGTGGTACTGGAATTTTAAAGTCTTTCCCAGCCCAGCTGCCAGAAATCCTTTAAAAACAAAACAAAACTACTTTCTTTCCACAGGAGAAGTATCTGGATTGAACCTCTTGCTTGCATTTAAAGCAGCTGAATATATAAGTTACATTGAACCATATGATTCATGAAGTCCAGTGTCAACTGATAGTTTATTTAGAAGAAAGTCTCCACTTACTTCAGTGGAAACAGTTCCCAAATCAAGATGCATAGGACTGTATCCTTAAGCAAGGTTGCATTGATTTCAGTGGAACACACATGCGCCTAATATTCAGTGGTTTATACCTACAAGATTCATCTACTACTTACCATTCAAACATACTAGAACCACAATTTCTTGAGCCACATTAAACAGGAATTCTTGCTGTTCTTCCCATGCCCTGAACCACACCTCGGAAAATCAGCCTATAGTATACACAATGGAGATATCACACTGTGCTTGTTTGCGTTTCTGACAACCCCATGAAAGTCCCAGGCAGACTCTTCAGTTTTCCTGATCAATTGATATTCCACCTCACAACAAGAGATGCTGCTCTATGAGCTGATCTCTGCCTTAAAAATATATGCATGATACATATAGTCATTTATATTCTAGGCACAGAAGATGAAATAATTCCTGCACCACATCCATTTTTGTGCTGTTAAGGCATGCGCTTGCTTTGCAAGCAAAACAGTAGATCTTTCATTTGCCAGTGACATTCCACAAAGTGCTTATAATTCAGTGTTCGCTTATCAGCTGTCCAATCTTCCTCTCTAGGGAATGTGTCAACCATCAAAAGCAGTGGAGGAGGTGTGCTGAATCTTAATGGCTCCTATTTAATCAGATTCACTTTCTTAAGGGCATTTAATCAATGAGGACAAGTCGTAGGCAGATTTTTAAATAAATGTGTCACTTTAGTGTAATCCACAGCACAGCTGAATGTATTTGTTTATGAGATTCTCCAGCGACATGCCTTGTTGCTCAGAGGAATTGATAATCTGAAAATAAAAAATGTGCTACATGTAGTTTTAAGTTAGGCTGTGAGCAACAACTTTACTTTGAGTGTCTTAAATGTCCAGAAATACTGGTACTGAAGGTACATTATATCTATGATTCAATTACTACTGAAATGAGGGGAATGTGGGAGAGGGGATGAATACAGTTTGCAGTTCCGGGAATTCTGGTCCAAAAAAATCCTATCATATTTTTTTCTAGAAATATGCAATGTTATGGTGTCATAATAAAGGTTTTTTTTCCCCCCTCCCAATGTTTTTAGTAAAAAATCAAGGGCCACAAACAAATCCAAAATCATTTGTGACTATAAAAGCTCTATCCTATGCAGACTTACCTAGGAGTAGACCCCAGTGAACTCAGTGGCATTTCCTTCCAGATCAACATGTAAAAGGTTTGCTCACAATTCCAATTGAAAGTTGTAGAACCTCAGACCACTTCTACTCTACACTGTTATAGGCCCTTTTCGCATGGGCTTTCTGTCATGCGAGAGCCCCGTGAGCCTCGCGGGAGTGGGAGCGTTGCTCTGCACGATGCACTCCCACTTCCGCCGTGCTCACGGGGCTGCAGCGGCGCGATCACGGGTTTTTTGATTTTCACCTCGAAGCAAAAATCACCCGCGCTCGCGCAACGCTCCTAGCACCAGCGCGCACTTACCTCCTGTGCGGAGCATCGGGGAGGCGACCGGGTCACGCTTCCTTCCCTCCGCCGCTGTGGAAGGAAGGGGCGGGGGGCGCTAACGCAAAGGACGCGACAGCCTCCTGCTTCGCGAGGGGGGGCGGACGCGCAAGCCTCCTGCTTCGTGAGGAGGGCGGATGCGCGAGCCTCCTGCTTCGCGGGGGGCGGATGCGCGAGCCTCCTGCTTCGCGAGGAGGGCGGATGCGCGAGCCTCCTGCTTCGCGAGGGGGACGGACGCGCGAGCTGCCGCCTCCTCCGGGAGGCTGCCGCTTCCCCGCTCATTCCTTCGCCTGCGGAAGGAAGGAGGGGAAGCGGCAGACTTCCGGAGAAGATTCTCGCGCGAGCCGCCCTCCCCCGCTCGCGCAAGAAGCCTCAATGCGAAAAGGGCCATAGTGTTATTATTCCACTTTCAACATCCTGTTGAATCCTGGGGTTTGTAGTTTAGAGAGAGGCATTTAGAATTATCAGCCAGAGAGCTCTTTGACCTCTGTAAACTACAAATCCAGAATACCATGAGATGTTGAATGTGGAATCATAGCACTGTGACAGAGTAGTGTAGAAATGGCCTAAGTTAATTGCAAGTAACTTCTCTCATATTCCTTTAATAGTCACAAGTACTGAATCACCAAAATCAGCAAAACAACCATCTTACTTAAAGGTGTAGCCTTGATCAGCATAGTCTAAAATTTGGAAAAAATTCCTTTCTTTTTCCTTTTATATTTTACCATAATTCCCAGAATCTCCTGAGCACCATGACTGATAGTCATGTGGCTAAGGATTCTAAGAACTGTCATTCAAGAATAATTTTTTTACACTCTGAGGCAGTTATGCCTTAAGGTATTTAAATATGTTCCTGAAAGGCCTAAATCCTATTGGTATAAAGTTGACCAACCCACTGGATCAGTGGGGAATTAGTAAGTTAATGCTTACATCAAGTTTCCTTGGTTCTGTGTGTCTACTATAACTGGGACTAGCAATAGGACTGAGGCACTTGGATGTTCAGAGACAAAATCTGAAAATCGTTTTGTAACTCTAAAAAAAAAAAAATTACAAAGATTTTGATGAATATTTTCTCATGTTCAAATTTCTGCTAATGAAAACAGTACCCAGGTGTTATCCCAACACACAATTACCAGCAAGAGAAGGAAAAGAGCAGGAACAAACTTGTCAATTTCTTCCTCTATTATATCCCCATCCTCTCCTCCATAACGTTCTGCACATTGGGAAGTTGAATCTTTCTGCTGTGGACCCTTCTCTACTTGAAGACACTCCGGTATGATTTTAGAAGATAGGAAGAAGGCCATTTTGGCACTTAACTGTTATAGTGCTATTATTCCCCTCCCTAAACTGCAAACCCCAGGATTCCATAGGATGTTGAAAGTGGAATAATAGCATTATAAAAATTTAGTGCAGAAATGGCCTAAATCGCACAGGAAGGAACAAAACTAGAGAATGAAGCCTGCAAAATTTGTATTAGCAACAGGAGTTCAACAGAGGGCATGGAGTCCACAGGCTTTGGTTTCAAATCTATCTGCATCAGAGCACGTCACATTTTTATGACAAAATGGCATATCTGCTGTCATTATTTCACATCACTATAATGTCTCTTTTTCCTGAATTAATGCCCTGGGGGCATTATTTGGATCTGGAGTCAAATCCAAAATCAAGCACAATGTTTGGACTTTGCACTAGTTGCAGACAAACTCTCTCCCACAATAGCTTTACAAAGAATGTATATGGTATTAGACATATTATGGAAGCTGTTCCAAGTGTTATTGCCATAAGTCTGAGCATTAACTGAAAAGATTTTATTTTTTTTATTTAACAAAAGATGCATATAGACAAATAAGTAAACTTTGTGACATTTTGTTGGTTTCCTCAAAACACAGGCTAGGCTTTTTTTCACAAAGTGCTCTTAGTGAAGGTTGATATAACACACTGGCAGAAGCAGTATGATAGTGAATTTCTTCCACTGCTCTTAAAACATGCACATGCATCCCACAGATATGCCATTGTCTTTGAGGAAGCTGGGAGGGAAGCCGCAAAACAAAACCAGCTCATCCATTTTTCACAGGGGAGTTTTGTTATTTTAGCTTAAAGTTAAGGAAAACTAATTCCTCCTCTGATGCTGATTATATTACAACTGTAATGGGATAGGAATCATGTACCCTTTCAGATGTTGACAGGCTCCAACTACAATGGGAAATCCATTATAACTTGGTAATGATGAGGATGACCTACATTCAGGTTCTATATGTGAGAAGAAAGAGAGAGATTAAAAAGTACACAATTGAATTCTCCTTCTGGGCATAATCATCCAAAACAAAACAATTTAAAGAGAAAGTGATACCAACTCTGCTTTTCTGAAAGAAGCCATCCATGAGGTCTCACAATTCACCAAGCAAACAAATGTCAGTCTTGGTTTCTTGAATGTAAATCCCCAAAATAGTGATGGAAGAAGTACCATATGAAGGCACCTGGAAGCCAAGACTAGACATTTTGGACCTCCGAAACCAGCCTTCTTTGGGAAGCGTGCTTCTCAAATTATAACTGCATGAGAAACAACTAACAGATGTCTATAACAGCTGTAAAAGCTATCAAACAACATTGGTTAGAGATGTCATGATTGAGCTGGATTAAGATATGTGCTTCTTTCTATATTGTTTGCAACCTATAGAAAGAATGAACACTATTTGAATTTACAATACTCTGATTGAAAAGATGGTTCAGAGATAGAGCTGGAAATACTTTCTGTCCAGACAGAGTTAGAAATACTCTCTGAAACAATTATTATAGGCCCTTACCGCACTATACTGCGATCCCACATTGTCCTGTCACAATCCTGGCAATGCTATTACTGCTATGTGACTGGGACTTGAACACTCCCCACCACACCTGTCGGCTGCCAGCAGATGGGTAGTGTTCAGAACACATTGCTTCTTTCCACAGTACAGACAGCCTCTTCCCAGGCTGTAATGAAGAAGGAAGTGCTTGATAGCACTTCCACGCTTCCCGCATGCCCACAGCTAGCTGGGTCATTGTACAAAGGGAGGCCATTATCAGATTTTTTCCAATAATGGCTTACGGCACTATCGCGATGGCTGGGGATGCAACAGCAGTGGGACCACAATAATATCATGCAATGGTATGCATTTGTATACCACCAGCAGCACGCCCCCATATCAGGATGGTGTTGTTGTATGATAAGGGCTATAGTTATGCTGAATTATTGCAATGGATTGGAAGTGCTAAAATACCATCAATTACTGAAATGCATGTATGGTGGGTCCTTCATATATGCAGCAGTTCCATTCCAGGAACTCTCACAAATAATAGGATTTATGAATTCTTGCATCCCGTTATATTCGATAACAGTGATACGAGCACAAAGGCATCAATGCACATGTCACCTCGATTTTAGACATAGGACATGACTTGGTTTTGGATGCTTGAACTTGCATGTCAGGAGACTGCAGTAAGGAGAGTCCATTGTAAGTACTCTATGTGAGATGTAGGTATGAGATTTCTCAAAAAAGAATGGTGAGTTGTATGATGCTCATGGTTTGCAAATATTGGCTGGTATCCTTTTAGTGATCTGTTGCTGTTGCTATTGTGTGCCTTCAAGTCATTTATGCGACCCTAAGGAAAATCTATCATTGTTTTTTCTTGGCAAGATTTGTTTCAAAGGGGGTTTGATTTGATCTTCCACTGCGGCTGAGAGAGTGTGCTAAGATCACCCAATGGGTTTCCATGGCTGAGTGGGGATTCAAACTCTGGTCTCCAGAGTTGCAAAGCAATCTTCAAACCATTTCACCATGCTGGCTCTCTTTAGTGACTTATACATGGGTAAGTTCCTGTACGGAAGTGGATGGGGACTGTTTTGTTTTGTTTTGTTTTTTTGTCTGATGTGAAAGTCTATATTCAATTGAAGGTTGCAGAAGCATAGTGCAATCATGCATGGATGTCCATTGCTAATTACTCATGCAGATGTGCACTGCACATTGTGCATGCCACATTGCTTTGTACCCTCAATCACGCAGTGTTGCAGTTCAGTAGTGCATCATATCACTCGTTAAGTAGAAAGTTACACTTGATCTCCTTGATGTAGCTTCTCACCCTCTGCTTTTAAGTTGTTGTTCCTGACCACTAACTGTTACAAGCATCATGTGCCTTATGAGAAATGATCCTTAAAAAAAGATGTGTGCCTAGACTATGGCCCTTTTCGCATTAAGTCTTCTCGCACGAGCGGGGGAGGGCGGCTCGCGCATGAAGCCTTCTCCGGGAGGCTGCCGCTTCCCCCCTCCTTCCTTCCGCAGGCGAAGGAACGAGCAGGGAAGCAGCAGCCTCCCGGAGGCGGAGGCGGCTCGCGCGTCCGTCCATTCCCCCCCCCGCGCGCGAGAAAGGAGCCTGTCCCCTCCATCCCCCCCGCGCGTGCAAGAAAGGCACTCATCCCATCCACCCCCCGCGCGCGCGAGAGAAAGGCGCTCGTCCCGTCCGCCCCCCCACGCGCACGAGAGAAAGGCGCTCGTCCCGTCCGCCCCCCGCGCGCGAGAGAGACAAAGGCGCTCGTCCCGTCCGCCCCCCCGCGCGCGTGCGAAGCAGGACGTGTCGCGTCCGTCGCGCGAGCGCTCCGCCCCGTCCCTTCCTTCCGCAGGGGTGGAGGGAAGGAAGCACGACCCGGCCGGCTCCCATATGCTCCGCACGAGAGGTAAGTGCGTGCGGGCACCGGGAGCGTTGCGCGAGCGCGGGTGATTTTCGCTTGGAAGTGAAAATCAAAAAACCCGCGCTCACGCTGCTTCAGCCCCGTGAGCCCGGCGGAAGTGGGAGTGCGTCGTGCGGAGCGATGCTCCCACTCCCGCGAGGCTCACGGGGTTGTCGCGCGAGAAAAGGCCCTTGCGAAAAGGGCCTATATAATGTCTATCGAAGATCATACGCCTAGCTGGAAATGCCTATGTGATATGATAAGACTTCACAGGGAATAAGTAATTGCATAAGCTAATTGTTTACTTAATCAATATACAAAAAGAATGAGAATGCTGTATGTTTATTCTCCCATAGTATAGCTTTTGTGAAAGTCCAAAGCTTAAAATATGCTTAAGGGAAAAGCTGGTGTTGATCTGCCCACTAGACAATATTGTTGTTTACTGCTCTGGAAACTACAGTGACCAAAATGGTAAACTCTAAGGCAGGGTGGGCAACTGTGGGAGGCTAGCAGACCAAGCCTCCGAGGATACCTACCCACACACCCTCACTACAACATCATCCCAAATTATCGTGCTATCAAATTTTCTCTCATGTTCTCTAGAATGGGATGAAATATTTTCACAATGTTTCTTCCCACTTAAGTGTCTGGAAGTAACTTCCGTTCACTTTCTGTCTTAGAAGATGGCATCTTCTGGCCCTAAAATAACCGGGGGGGGGTAAAAATATGGCAAAAAAAGGTAATTCATGCCCTCATAGGGCACTTGTGGGCCATTTGGAAGCAAAGATAAGGGAAAGTTCAGTTTTTCACCCCCTGGAGGCCCACTAAAATTCTTTTGGGGGACACATGTGGTTATAGATTGCACTTTGCCCACCACATCAATAAGGCAGTGCTTTTCAGACTATCTGATATGGTGGGCATTCTAGTTTTTTCCTAATTCTTCAGGGACCAGTAACATGTCTGGCCATTGCTTATAATCCTTTCTTTCTTTCCTGGAAATTCAGACCAAGAGTCAATGGCTCATGGACCAGCACTGGCCCACAGAACACCACTTTCGATTAGCACTCCTTTAAGACACTCTAGTTAGATACACATCAACAAGCATAAGGTAAAGAACCTTAAATCCTTGTACAAAGGAACAGAGATAGAAGAACTGCATGCATTTCATGGCCAATTTAGCCAGTACAGTGAGCCCTCCACATTTGCGGGTTTCACTTTTGCAGATTTGATTATTCACTGATTATTTGCTGTCAGCTTTGCTGCTGCCCTGTGCCATTTTTAATAGGCACTACAACCCTCGTGAGACTGAGAAACTGTGAATGAGGTTTGTAAGTCCCCATTAAAAATGGTGTAGGGCAGCAGTGGAGGTAGCAGTAGGCCCCACCAGCCAGCCACTTCTGCCTTGTGAAAGAACCCTGATGCCTCAAAGGAATCCACAATGGGTTGATTATGGTGATTATACTTTTTTGGGTGTGTTAAATATGGTTTGGGAGGGCCTAGAGTTATTCATGGTTTTTTCACTTTCACAGGGTCCTGTGCCCCTAACCCTAGAGAATGTGGAGGGAAGACTGTAGTGAGAAACCCTGTGAGTTGCAGCTTGACCACATCAACTTTGGCGCAAGATGGAAAGTAAAGCATTTTGGTAAGGTCCATGAAGAAGAAAAAGACTGAGTGAGAGAGATAACGGGCAGACAGAGAAATTCACAAGAATTAGGACTGAAGGCTCACTCGTTCACTGATCTAGTGTTTGACTTGCTAGTGAGAGCCTGCATGTGTAGTGGTTTGAGCATTGGGCTACAACCCTAGAGATCAGGGTTTGATTCCCCACTCAGTCACAGAAATCCACTGGGTGACTTTGGGCACATCCTACACTCTTAGCCCTATAAAATCCTATAATAGGGCCATCTTAAGCTTGTCATAACTCAGAAGCAATTTGAAGGTGCGCAACAACAATATTCACCCTTTCAGTAGTACATTCAGTCATGCCGATAGAGAAGAAGCCACAATTGTGACTGAGTTTGTCTTCATCTTTAGAAATTATTGTCAGATTAGACTACACAGTGCAAAATTCCATACTACACAAATTACACAAATAAAGACTTTTCTCTTGAATGGACTTATGACAGAAACTACGCATGACATTTCAAAAGGCTTGTGTCAAGTTCAGTACAGGAATCCCATCACAATAAAGTCTACTAGATAATGTGTATGCATTACACGACAAGAAAGTCTGCCTATATATTTTACAGTTTGCTTACTGAATACCGACTAGGAGAGATCAGAAGAACTGAACATGTCTACAGATTCACCTGAGAACATTTTCATGGTTTTATATTTCTCTTCACTTCTTCACTTTATGCTAACATGACTTTCTTCCGCAGCCAGTTATTCAGAGCACAATACTAAAATGATAACTACATCAGTAAGTGTATACAAAGGGCTCTCTGGAATGTACATTAATGTGACAATTTGTGCAGCAAGTCAGCTCTTTAAATTCAAGGACAAATTAAATCCATTCTTGTGCATCCCACTGGTAATGTAATGTACCATTAGCTTCTGAACACCAGTTTGGGCTTCTTCCCCCACCCCTCTAATTTTCTAGCATCTAACAGTCTGTGACAATAGCAGAGAAAGAGATTTAAAAAAAAAAAAATCTTTAGCATGGATCCCCAAAGTCACTTAAATCAAAGCATTTTGTAAACTGTGTCACAACCTTTTAAAATATATCTTTGTGTTAGCTTTAACATCATTATGTCCCATTGTGATGAAAATGGACGCTCTGTATCCTGCGATAATGAAAATAGCCACTTTATGTAGTTTCTGCTTGCAATTATCCAAGCTTTTCTCAGACTCTGGAGAAATCTAAGCTAATTGCTTTGGGACTTTTGCTACATTTCCATAAATTCTTTGTTAATTTTTCATGAGAAAGTGTGATTGCAGTTGGCTTTAAATTTCCTATTGTATTCAATAATGTAAAGAAAGTCACTTGTGAAAATACAACCAACTCAGGAGAACTCAAATCAAAGGCTTAGTCTTTTTATCTGCTCATATTCTCAGGTGAAACTAAGTGTGACTCATCCAAATCCTTCAATGCTTCTTTTTCCCCCTTTGTTTTGATATAAGCTTCCCCACATACACCTCAAAGCAAATCTAAAAGCAGCTCCGTGTGGAGCATGACCTTGTCATTATAGGACATGAATTGAGTTTGCTTTATCGGACAGTTTGGCTTGATGAGGAGGTATAAAAGCAATTCCACTGCAAAGACAAAGAACTCCCTGACACAGAAGGAACAAAAATGAAGCCCATATCTAAGGGGAATGCTCTGCAACTTGTGATCTCATATTTGATTTATTGATTGTTTCAAGCTGAAAGCCACAGTTTCGACAGGCTCTAAATAACAACAAGACCAAATATGAGTCTATTTTATTGCTCAGCTGCATTCAATGGCCTAAACTGAAGATGAATTCTCTATAGTGCTGAGCACTTTGGGGTCAGAATCAAGCTGCTGCAAAATCCACAAATATTACCTTTCAAAGTGGGCAATACATTTCTCCCATGCAAACTAAAGATTTTTTTTTCACCCTGAGGCTGTTATTGCTTATCTTCAGACATTTTTCAGACAACAGTTTTCCCAGGTGAAAACTGCATAACTATGGCCATCCCTACCATAACTATGGGCCTTTCTGCCCTACATTGTTATACTGCTATTATTCCATATTCAACATCCTATGGAATTCTGGGGTTTGTGGTTTACTGAGGCCAAAGAGGTCTGTGGCTGAGAATTCTAAACGCCCCTCCCTAAACTGCAAAACCCAGGATTCCACAGGGTGTTGCAAGTGGAATAATAGTAGTATAACAGTGTAGTGTGGAAAGGCCCTATGACTAGATGACAGTTCTTTATCAAGACGTTGGAAAATTTATTGTTCAACATTGGATCACCAGTCCAAATTGCTTGCAAACTAATATGTGGTCTGAAATTACAGATTCTCTAAAAGTGGGTCTAGAATTAAGGGGTGAGGCATTCTTTGGTTTGAACATGGTAATTCTATTCCATATACATATAAATTTGACTTGCTGCTAGATTATCCCATCAGCAGGTTTTCTTTGCAGAGCCAATCCAAGACATTTTACTGCCATAAACAATAAAACAAGATGGTGCCTCCTCCTATGCCATGAATGAAGCCCAGCTAGACTAGCAGCTGGACAATGTCCTCAACTTTGATAATGAAACAGCATCATTGAAGATAACAAGGTAAGTTAGCAGTTACTGGCGAGGATACATGATGCCCAATTTTGTCATCCAGTGTACTGCTGCTACCTTCCAGGATACATTGCCTGTGGTGACAGCCATCCTCTGGTTAATGGTAGGGATGGCTATATATTCCTTGTGTTTCATCCTGTGGAAAACATCTTTTACCCATGTCAGTGCAGTGGACAAAGATCCTCCTCCACGTTTCATAAGTTTACCTCCTCACCCTTGCTTGTATGTAAAACCTGTCTCTTACTTTCATTTCTTTAGGTATTCTTTATGACCATTGTTGAAACAGAATTTGTTGCAATACCCATGTATTTTGCATTTCTATTACAATTCACACTCCCCTCCCCACATGTATTGGTCTATCTATCTATCGATCGATCGATCTATTGATCTATCTATGTCTATATGTCTATCCACCAAAGTTTCAGTCCAGGCATCTGATGAAGCAGATTGCAGTTCATGAAAGCTTATTCTTTTTATGCTGAAACAGACTCACATGGCTCTGTCTTTGAATACTGATAATATATTTGCTGTTGATATGTGTAGCAGATAAATTATCTGCTACACATATCAACAGCAGCTCTGTTTCTGTCTGGGGGAGGGTTAAACATTCAAAAAAATGCTTTATGCTTGCTAATTTTCAAGAGTTTGTTTTCAAATTAAAGCAGGAAATTAATGACAGAACTTAGAAAATGTGTACCATGGGGGTAGTGAATGTGCCCTTAGAACAGTGGTTATAATACTGTTTTCTTTTTAGAAGGTAGGAAAGAAGGCAGGCAGGCAGGCAGGCAGGCAGGCAGGCAGGCAGGCAGCCAAGCTCTTATATATTCACATGTTCCAGAAAGCATGACAATTTTAAATTAAACTGTATACTTCAACCTCACCATAAAATAAGTTCTAAAATGCTGTACCATCACATACACAGTGCTTGCTTACAATTTAATCTCTTACTCACCAGCCCTCTCACTGGACTAAGTGGGGGGGCCTGCAGTGCTGGTGATGCTGTTGGCTCTGATGTCAATTTGATCAGTATTGCTGTGGTCAGCACTGTAGCTGCCACCAAGTCTCCTCCTTCTTTCTTTCTTTCTTTCATTGGTGATGGTCCATACAGCTGCTGTTGCATACATTCAAAATAAATTCACACGTACAAAGGGTATGAAAACCCTGGTAAAATAAAAAGTTGTGATCCACAAGAACTCCTGTCAGCTAGGAAATTTATAGCTGCCTGATCTTGAGATATCAGGGGTTTAATTGGTCAGCATTTCTCATTTAAGTCTCTGCAAGATGTGTTGCCACTGTTGAAGCTGATCTCATTTCCGTCAAAATGCTGTGAAGGAAAAGGGTGTCTTCTTCATGTCCTTCTACCTTGGCTAAGGTGGTAGCCCATTTTCCTGAAATTCTTTATCAACTACATCTATCGCTAGGTACTCAGATTCAGAGAGGGAGCCATCATCTGAAGCACCAGGCCTTTCAAGATCTGGCTCCTCTGAATCAGATTCTTCATATTTCACAAGGTGAATTGTGATACTCTGTCCCTTCCTTATTATTTTACACCATCTTCTCTCCAACACAAACTCTTTCACAACACTTACTAGGTTCTTTGAATGATCACCAAAGTAATGTCCAAACTGGCATTGCTGCTGCTTTGCATGTACATTCAGGTTCATACATTATGACATAAAACCATTTTAAAAAATGTTTATTCCAAATCTATGGAAGATAGATGCAAGAACTGTGACATGCCAAAGCAAACTATGGGTATGTGGAATCAGCACAATTTGGACAGAATCTTCTTGGTGGTTTTTGCTTGGAATCATGCCAGTGAATAATCTTTTGGAACAGTTGTGCAAGCAGATTTCCAGTACCTCCTTGTGCATCAGCTTTTCTCCAGGTGCACAAGAGGAACTGAATGGCATCAGTGGTTGGGATTGCAGAATTGTAGCCCAAAGTCATGTAATTGCTGTTGTGCAACTGGTGAACATTGGGAAGCTTGAGCTGCTCTGACTGACCTAGCTGGAAAATGACAACTGGATGGATCTGACCTTAGCTCTACCATCTCCAACCACTGACTGGCTGCGGGGGTGTACTTTGGCACCATCTAGCTGCCACTGCAAAGCTAGGAAGGACATGGAGCCATCACCCTCCAAACTTCCAATTTAAGCACATGGGTAGAACTTTGCTCCATCATTGTTGAATAAGACCTTAGTTGCTGCATGACTCTTGGAAATTTTACTAACTTCATAGTATCAAACTTAGGAAAGATTGCTAACTTACACTATTTATGCTTTTAGAAATATGAGTGAATTTGTGACAATTATTTTGTTCTATCCACATTTCAACTAACAAATTCCAATATATGCACATCCATATGTACATGTGTATATCTTTAAACCTAACATGCACTTAGATGCCTTTCCCTCATTATAACTAGAATTATATCTATATCATTTTTATTATCACTGGAATAATATCCATATCATTTTTATACAAAAGTCATTAAACACATGCTCCCTCTCACATTCTGTCTTTGAGTATAGCTCACAAGTATGTTCTTCTCTGCCAGGCCTATTGCAATTGATGGGGCTTACTGCTGTGCAGGAACGATTCTCAGTGGATTTTATTCTGCATCAGTAAGTGACCCTGAAATACAATATCAAAAGAAATGCAAAAAAGCTTTTTATCCTCTCAACAGCTATTTTTCTTACAGACTAAAGGGCCTACAAATTCCCCAGCTACACACAAAGATCTGCCTTTGGTACAAGCAAGTGAAGTCTAGTGTTAGCACATTCAAAACTCCCCTCGCTGATGTGGGTAAACAATCAGCTCATTGAAATCCTCTGGGAAGACCACGTTCATGTGCTTTTCTAAATGAGGATTCTGCTGGAAAAGTTAAGTCACAAAAAAAAAACCCTGTGGAAAGCACATTGTTTTGTAGGATCTGTATTTGCCCCAGCTGCCTCAGCTTGTGAATTTCTTTTGCAAGACTACATAAAAATGAAGTATCGTATGACTTATAAGTTTTAATTCTTTCACCAGTGGATGTTTTTTGTGTGCACACGCTGAATGAGAATGCTCAGCCCAGCCAGGTAGGACTGGTGGTTTGCTGAATGGCACCACATTAAGTTATGCAGACGGCATTGTCATTACTTAACTGCCATGGAAGACTGTGAATGCATCCCTGTTGGTTTTATTGGGGAGGGGGGCTGTCAGGCTCTATAATTCACACATCATTAACTGCTTCATTAAGACTACAGCAGGCCCACTGGGTCTTAAACCTGTTGCACTTTCAAGACAATGCAATGAAATATTCACTGTCTGAGCCATTCAGGCATCTCCAGTGATTGGAGAGCCAGATTCCTTAAAGAAATCGAGGTGGGGTGGGCGTGAGGAGTGGGAAAGGGATTTCAACCTTTTTTTTTTTGTTATTCAGAATTAGATGGCCAAAAAAATTTAAAAAGTTCAAATGCACATTCATTTTAGCTGAATGTGTCATTTTCCGGTAAAGTATATCCCAACCTGCTACCAGGTAATAAATGAAAATAATGGCATGACACCAAGAGCACAGTGGTTGAAGGATTTCCACACATTATACTTTCTTTGTCCTTTAGAAACTTAAATCTAAATCCAATTTAAGTTCCAAATAGAATAGATCCATTAATTAATAGGATCTTTGTAAATCAACACTTTCACAAGTGCCATGGATTCAGATGGTTTACTCTAGTTTGGACTAACATTAATATATACTTAAAAATGACAGAAGAGGCCGTACATAGCAGAACAGCTCCCTTGCTGAGATTTATTTAAAGTTAGCCCTCACCATGGGCCAACTTTCACCCATAGTGCACTGCAGCTTTCTGGGAAAGTTGTAGACTACCTGATTCTAGACCGGGGTTCCCTATGACCAAAGAGGCACTAATTAATTATAGGACAATATACGTCTGCTTGAGAGCCAGCATGGTGTAATGGTCTGAGCATTGGAGTATGACCCTGGACAGCAGGGTTCAATTTCTTGCTCAGCCATGGAAATCATGGGGTTACCTTGGCTGCATCACACACACTCAACCCTAGAAAACCCTGTGATAAGCTTGCCTTAGGGTCACCTTAATTTGGAAATGACTTGAAAGCATACAACAACAAATACATCTGTTTAGCTTTGAGACTTAGTCCATGTTTACATATGAAGTGCAGTTTACACACCATTATTTTGAACCTAAATACCATCAATCTCTATTATGGATACTAGAAGACAAGGGGGGCAGTGGTTAGAAAGGTAGCCATAGATTTTGTTTATAGAATGTTGCTGACTTTCTTTCCATAGACAGTCACATCAAGCTATCTAGAACTACTTCCCCCACTCCAGATGAGTTGGAACAAAACAGCCTTGAGGACTTGGGATAATAGAACCATAGTCTGACAGATTTGGAGGGCACCAAGATGGTTACAGATGGGCTAGAACTTTCTGAGATGCTTCAGAAAGGGCACTGTTTCAGATAAGAGGATATACTGAATGCTCAGAGTTCATTACTTTCTATATAGTTGATATTACAGTAATATGTGTGCTAATATAGGGATGAATCATGACAGCATGACCTGTTTGCTAATGAGAAAAGGATACTGCCTTATTAAGTAGTTAAAATTGCAAGGCTTTGAATACAGCAGGCTTTGAAATCTACACTGAAAGGCAATAGAAAAAAATTGCTTTCATCTTTTTTTGGGCCACATGTTCCTATGATTTTTTTTTTTTCAGTTGTGCACTGGCTTTGGACTGCAACAAATGGCTAAAACACCTTCTTTCTTTTAGATTCTAAAGCTGTGTCAAGTTTCAGGGCCTCCTCTGCGAGATCATGCTTGCTCAATATCTACATCATTCATCTCCGTGAAAAAAATAGCATTTCATTATTCATGTGGGGGTTTTTTGTTTGTTTTTTGTTTTTGTTATCCACAGTAAGTCTGACAACATTTTACCCCATGGATATGGACACATACTGTATTCTTCTCACTTCCATCACACTTCAGTCCAAAAAAGGGTTCTGGTTTGTGAAGGGGATGGTTAAACTGGTTTACCATTCAGATCCTGTCCCCCAAAGTATGAATAATCAGGAAACCACCAACAGAACTGGGGGATGCAACCATTCTGTTTCCTCCACACACATGCACACACAAATCATGTTAATTACAGGAAGGAATAACACACACACATTTGGTTCTTTTGTTGTTCAAAATCATCACCTGAAATCAGGTGTCAGTATTACTGTTTGAATAAAGACAGTCCCCAGACGCATTGCGCCAAATTCAAGAACAAAATTAAAACATGCAAACATGTTCATATGCCCATTGTGTGCATCCTGATGTTCATGTGCCTTTAAGTTACCTGTAACTTATTTGGAGCCCATGAATTTCGTAAGGTCTTCTTAGGCAAGGAATACTCAGAGATGGTTTTGCCAGTTCCTTCTTCTGAAATATATCCTACAGTACCTGGTATTTGTTGGTGGTCTCCCATAGAAGTAGCAACTAGAGCTGACCCTGCATAGTTTCTAACTAGCCCTAATCCATTGAACTGTAGAGATGGAAGAGATCCCTAAGGGTCACCTAATCCAACCTCTGCCAAGGAAAGAAAATCACAGTGAAAGTATGCCTGACAGTTGGCTCTTCAGTCTACATTTAAGAATCCCTAATGAAGTCATCCACGTTCAAGCAGTTTGTACTGTCAGGGTGTATTCCTTATATTGAAATCTCCTTTCTCGTAATTTCAATCTGTCGATTTGTGGCTTACTCTGGAACAGCAAAAAATAAGTTTACTTGATCTTGCACATATCAGCCCTCCACATATTTGAAAATGATTATCATATCACTTCTTGATCTTTTCTTTTTCAGAGTAGACAGTGTAGTGTGGTGATCTGAGTGTTGGACTACAACCCTGGAAAGCAGTGTTCAATTCCCTGCTCAGCCATGGAAGCCCACTGGGTGATCTTGGGTGGATCAAACACTCCCAGTCACCAGATAGGATTGTCTTAGGGTCACTATAATAGGTTTGTCTTTGGGTCACTATAAGTCAGAAATGACTTGAACAACAACAGCAACAACAAGTTCATACATTGGCAGTTGCTCAGATTCTCTTTTCCCCTTGTTATGAAGGTTCAGCGAGCATTTATCCATCTCAGGTCTCCAGGACCTGCATATTGCATATTGGTGTTTGATGCTCATTGGGACTGAAGCAATGCACACCAGCATCAATGTAATGTTTATCAGTTTCATGCTGTACAACAGTCCCATTATGCATCAGGCACCAATACATATCAGGCACTTTGCTGGCTCCATTACATAATAACATAACAGCAGCCCTCTGCTGCATACAGATGTTGACATAGTCCACTTACAAAGATGTAACATTCTAACAGGATTCCAGTCTTGATGTCAAACACTTCTGATGCCCATTAGGACTTTGCCATCTTTTTCACACAATCATCTCACTATTTTTTTTATTATTTTTGATTTTGTTTTGTTCTTCCCCCTTCAAATGTAGCTGAAGCTCCCTTTTAACCTCTCTTGAAAGTCCAAGCTTCTTCTCGCCTTTAGCCCTCCTGACTTTCTCCCTGCAAATATTACTTTCCCTTGGCAATTTGCACCTCCTTCCATTTCCCATTGGTAAAGAATTTTGAAGGTTAGGATTTTCTTTTAATTAAAGAATTGATCAGCCTGTAATAACTGGAACAAGAGTCAAGCTTTGGTCACATCTGTTGATTTGCTCACTAGACAATTACAAATGTCTATGATTTTGAGTTTTGAGAGGGGAAAAATACATCCAGGTTCAAGACAGTGTTATTGCTCGACAACACAGATTTTAACTGGAATTAGAATCACAGAATCATAGGCCCTTTTCGCACGGGCTTTCCCGAGCGAAATAGCCCCGTGAGCCGTGCGGGAGTGGGAGCGCCGCTCCACACGACGCACTCCCACTTCCGGCGCTCTCACGGGGCTGCAGCGGCGCGAGCGCGGGGTTTTTGATTTTCGCTTCCAAGCGAAAATCACCCCGTGCTCGCGCAACGCTCCCGGCACCCACCTGCACTTACCTGTTGTGTGGTGCGTCGGAGAGGCGGCCGGGTAGGGCTTCCTTCCCTCTGCTCCTGCGGAAGGAAGGGGTGGGGCGGGGCGCTTGCGTGACGGATGCGATTGCATCCTGCTTCGCGTGGGTGGGGGGCTGCTCGCGACAGCCTCCCGCTTCGCGCACGCACGGGGTGGGTGGGTGGGCGCGACTGTTGCTCGCTTCCCGCGTGCGCGGGGGGCGGCGCGAGAGGCTCCTGCTTCTCGCGCAAGCGGGGGAGGATGGACGCGCGAGTCGCCTCCGCCTCCGGGACGCTGCCGCTTCCCCGCTTGTTCCTTCGCCTGCGGAAGGAACGAGCGGGGAACCGGCAGGCTCTTGGAAGAGGCTTTTCGCGCAAGCCGCCCACCCCGGCTCACGCAAAAAGCCTCAGTGCGAAAAGGGCCCTAGAATCATAGAGTTGGAAGGGCCTCTTGAGCCAACATGTCCATACCCCAAGATCTCCAGCTAAAGTATTCCCAACAGGTAGCTGTCCAGCCTCTTTCTGAAGACATGCAGATAAGGGGACCCTATCATCTTCTCTACGCAGTTTGTTCCATTGCCAACAATGCTCTTATTGTTAAGAGGTTCCTTCTAATGTTCAATCAAAATTAACTCTACTGTATTTTAAAACCATTAGACCTAGACCTACCCCCAGGAGCAATTGAGAATAGGCCTGTCCCTTCCTCTCTGTGACAACCCTTGAGGTACTGAAAATGTCATCTTGTCATTCCTCCGACTTGTCTTCATCAAGCTGAACATGCCCTTGTTTTGTTCTCCATACCACTTATCATCCTTGTTGCCCTTCTGTGAACCTGTCCAACTTGTCTATATGTTTCTTCAAATGAGGTTCATAAAACTGAATGCAGTATTCCAGATAAGGCCTGAATAGTGCAGGATATAGTGTGACTATTACTTCCCTCAGCTTGGAAACTATACTTCTATTAATAGAGGCAAAAATAGCATTTGACATCTCTATCAGCTGCTTAGCTACATAACCTACTTAGTTACATAATTATGTAGTGTTTCCTATCCTGACCTCCCCCAGTCCTCACTTAGTGGGCAGTAGTCACTGTGAACAACAAGACTAAGTTTCCCTCTTGGTAGGAAAGCAACTGACTGATGATCCCAACCCCTGAGAGATGTTCCCATAAATTACCTCCATTGTGACTTGGAGAAGCAGAGTCACTATCACAATTCCCCCCTGCACCAGAAATCACTCACACAAGGGAGAGTGGAAACACACTACCATCACTTACAGAGGCTGCTGCCCAGTAAGTATGCACTGGGGGCTAAATATTGCCTAAACTGAGCAGTGAACACAGGGTTTGTGAACACAAACCAGTCATGAATGTGTAACTCTAGGTTATACATTTTTGACTACGTCAGCAAATTCTCACTGTTATTGGCCCTTTCTGCACCTTACTGTTTTCAATTGTCGTCCCGTCGCAATCCTGGCAATGCTACTGCCAGGATGAGGGGTGACCAGAACACTCCCATCTGCATCTGGCCAGCTGCCTGAGGAAGGGGACTGGACTGGGAGTGACACAGGCTGTCCTTCTACAGTGCAGCCAGCTACTTCCTGTGCTGCACTGGGGAAGGATGTGCCTAGATTGTGCTTCCTCCTTTTCCGAGCAGCCATCAGCAATGGGAGTGTTGCATGATTGGGGGCCATTGCTGGATTTTTTTCAGTAATAGAATATCCTGTGATTGTGATTGCTGGGAATACATGGGTAGTGGGACTGCAATGACATCATGTGAAAGTACAACTTGCAGACCAGCAGCAATGCAGCCCCATCTTGGGACAGGGACATTGTGTGGAAATGGCCATTGCTAATTGCCATCAGGTCTGCTTTGACTAATGGAAACACTGTAAATGAGAGATTTCCAAGACAACTTGCTATTAAAAGTCCTGCTAAGCTCTTGCAGACTCAGGTCTGTGGCTTCCTTGATTAAGTTAATCCACTTGTGTTGTGGTCTTTCTCTTTTCCAACTGCCATCAACCTTAGCAAGCAATATTGCCTTTTTGAATGAGTCATGTCATGTCATCTCATGGCATGTCCAAAGTACGACAGCTTCATAATTGCTCTCAAGATAGCAAAATACAAAGTACAGGTTGTTTGTCACAAAAAGTGTTATACTAGCTTTTGAACTCCATGGGTGTCTTCATCAAGCAGCGATGGTTTAACAAATGTCATTTGAGATAGGGAGAAGAAAAGTGACATTGTTGGAATAACAGGCACTTTGTTTGGTTGGTTGATTATAAAGAGAAGGTCTATGTGGGCAGAAAGTTCAGGCCCCATTTCCCACCTCCTCCATTAGGAGGAGGAGGAGGAGGAGGAGGAGGAGGAGGAGGAGGAGGAGGAGGAGGAGAATTTGAACAAATGCAGTAAAAGACAACAATAAAATTTGTTTTCCATTTGTCTCTCCCCTTGAGATCTGGTCTGTCCCTGTCTTGTACAAAGCTAAAGCCTTCTTAGCACTGGCAGAGTTCAGTGATCATCTGAAGTGTGTGATGATCTTATGCTGTCAGGTCTGAAGATAACTGTAGGGTGTCATAACAGGTTAAATATGCCAGCAAAAAACAAATTAGGGCCCTTTCCGCATGTGAGGTGTGAATCAGGCAGAAACAGGCAGAAATGGGACTCACTGGATTTTTCCTGAGTTCGGGCGAGTCTGTCGCGAAGAGCAGCAGCATGAGTTTGGCGTCTGGCGTCCAAAATGGCGGCTTCCAGTTGGTGGAGGCTCTCCACCAACCGGAGAAGCTCACCAGCTGAAAGCCCACCTCCAGAAGATCTGCAGGCATGCACTTGCGCGTGCCTGCAAATCTGCTTCAGAGTGCGGTGAAAAAGTGGTTTTTAAAAAGAGGTTTTTAAAAAGCACGCTGTGCGTCCAGTTCTGGTCGCACAGAACTGGACTGAGGTGTAGAACTACAAAAAGTAGTCCACCCCAGTCCACTCTATGGTGTAGAAGACCTCCGTTGGAGGTCACTCTACACCATTTTAAATGCCTGGTGCAGAAATGGCCTAGATCTCCTTACCTTGTTCTTGAAAATCAGGTCCTTTTGTAAATTGACCAACAGGATACTGTCTTCATGTTAGGTTTTGCCTGCTCTATGGACTTAGGTTTCTTTGAATCTGAAGAACACAGGGATACGTTTTATTGACCATAAAACAAAAACAAAATGCACATTGGTAGTGCCTTTATGAGGCCAACCAGAAGCCCTAAAAATCACTATACTTACTTACTTACTTACTTACTTACTTATTATTTGATTTATATCTTGCATTTTTTCTTATGCAGCACCCAAGGTAGCCTGCAGGACCCAAAATGAATGAGGCAGGGAGAAAAAAAAAAGAACACTTGTAGTCATAGGGCAGTATTTTTTAATTTGCTTGTATGAAGAATTATATTTCTCTCTCTCTCTCTGTGTGTGTGTTTGTGTGTGTGTATTCACAAAAGCATCTATGAAACACCATATTCTAACATGGGGCTAGAATCAGGCCAAAGGAGCCTCTAAGAGGTGAGTGCTTCACATCTCCCTCCTCTATATTTCTGCATAATACATTGCTCCCAACAGTGGGTTAGGCAGGTATATCCAGGAAGGGATTCTCCTTCCAGTACTGAGTTCCTAACAGGGCTTTAAAATGCCATCAGTGACACCTTAAATTCGGACCAGCAGAATATTGGCAATCACTGCAGTGCATTCAGGTTTTACCCATTTGAATGGCTTTACTGATTACAAATGGATTGCACAGAACAACAATATATTTAAATTAGGAATTTTCCTGTAGAGGATCATAGCCTATGGACTAAGGCACAGAAGGCTAAAATTCTAACCTTGGATAAAGTCTCCTTCCCATTTTTTCCAGTTTGAAATCACTTTCTTGGGAGCTGTGGAGTGGACTATGTGTCTTTGAACACTTTCTCCTTTTTTCTTTCAGTCCTATGAATACATTCCCCCTCTGTATATTCTGTCTTGAAGTAATTCCCAATGAAGAGTTCTATGATCTTCTCTTTGAAGGTGTTAAATGAAATAATTGATATTGTACTGGGTTCTTTTATATTAACCTAGGTGCATCATGAAAAGAACAACTGATTGATGCCATGCCAGGAGTTCATTTGAACTGTGCTTAGTTAATCCATTGTAATTCTGACAACAGTTTGAACAGCATATTTGTTCTCAAAAAGCAATCTCTGGGTAAAAACTGCTGTCATCAAAGACATTTTGTTTTGCTTTGACTTGAGATGTAAAAATCTCTCTTGATACTTTTTTTTCCTGGGATGTGGCTGCTCTTTTTATCTTTTCTAAAAAGAAGACTGTCTTTTATTTTTACCATTTACTTAAAGGTATCTGTCAATAGTCATCTGTTCAATCATAGCAGGCTATTTTTCCCCCCAGGGTTTTATCCAAAACTCACGGGGTATTTTTTTTCCTTTTTTCTTTTTTTCTTTTTTTTGTGAGAAAACACTAGTAGGTAGTTGTATATCCCAATCTCAAGTCAAGGACAGGAAAAAAATGTATCATGTCATTAAATGTCTACTACTAGTTTTGCTGTTCTTTTTTACCCCCATTATATTTAGTTCACCATCTGTAATATATGATTCCACCAATTCAGAAGGATGTATGTGCAGAATAACTGCACTTATTATGAACAGATTGTTAATTTTCTTTTACCACTGCTGATTATGAAAAGAAAATCAAAATCAGTTTTCAATACTTTTTTCCTGGGATTTCTGCAAAGGGATGGTGAACAGCACAGGACAGTTAGTCTTTTGAAAGAAAGGAGGATCCTTCCTTCCTCCCCACCTTTATTTTTATGTCTTTAAAATGTTGGCAGCCTCAGATGTTCCATATGCTAGTCCTATGAAAATATGAGATGTCATAGGCAACTGAATTTAGTAATATAGCTTATCATACCAGAGCAAACTCTTCTACCAGTTCCAGCAATGGTGCAGCAATCTCAAGAACAAAAATCTAAGTCATAGTACCCATACTTGATTAAAGAAGCTGACCTTCAGATCAGAAGGACTTCCTAATTTGTGTTATCTAGTACCATACATATCTAGCTAGCACTCTAAGTTGGATTTTTATATTTTTTATATTAGAGCCAATGATATGAGATGCACAGTTCTACACTTTTTATTTATGTTTAAAAGCTGTTGCTGGGTGGGAAGGAGATTTTGATTTAGAAAATAGTATTAGGCTAGGGTGACCACATGCAGTCAGTGTCATTATTCCAGTCAAAATCTAAAATGGGACCCTCTTATCCAATTTTTTAAAAACAATTGGGGAGATTCGATGGTAGCAAGCTTTTTGGATTAAGGGAAAGATATGAGGAAAGAAAAGAAAAAAGAATTATATTTTAAGTATATTAGATATTGATAAGCACAAAGATATTATGATATTGTATAAAGGTTAAGATGAATATTATACAAGAGATAATATCAGTAGAGCCCTGATGTATGTAAATAAGAGAAACGGATCCTCATGTACATAGCTGATGTGTTACACTAAGGACAAACTAGTCAGGAAGCCAGAGAGAAAGAGGAATGAATGGAATTGAAATGAAGAAGCAAGAAGGTGGGTAGGCAGATCCTAGGAACTATTAAATTAAGTATTACATTCATTATGTGTATATTAATATTATAATATGATAACATTATAATGATTTATTTATTATATGTAAACTTAATTTTAGAGATCTTCCTATCTACATGAAAATTGTCTGATACAGCTATGTACGTATGTTCTTTGTCTTTTCAAAATTTTATGTTTTATGTTTTAATAAAAATCATTAAAAAAAAATAGGAAACCTTAAAAAAAAAATCTAAAGCTTCAAGTCATAGTCAAAGTGAGACTAGAATCCTTTGTGTTCACCAAGCTAGGGCTTCCAGTCTTTCTATGACTTGAGGTTTAGTCTCATTAAATTATTAAATTATTTTATTAAATTATTAATTAAATTCATTTTGCCATTACCTTGCATTTTATGGTCGGCACTGGTACAAAGACAAATATTAAAAATATTCACCAGTGTCTCAAATCCTAGTCTCTGGCCAGTGAACTTCATCGGTGTTGTCGATGTCCTTAAGTTACTCCAATGGTCTGCAAGCTCACCAGGATAATTTTTTAAAATTTTTTTAGATTTTAAGTACATTTACTAACAGTACACCTTCTTCTATCCCTATAATCACTCAATCAATTAGTAGTGTCTTACACATCTTTTACCTACCATATTCACATAAAGCCCAGACACTGCTTAGGAGTCGTGCTTCTAGTTCTAAATCACTGTTAAAAGATACTGTTTCAAAACTCTGGTTGATTTGTTGGTGTTCCAGGTCACACCTGTAAGGTAGAAGATAAATTGTACTCAGATTCTTACAAAGCCAGAATAAAAAGGAGGAGAAGTCTATCAGGCAGCTCATCCACACACTAACACTAAAGTTCCTAAAAAATGGGTTAACATTTGTTCATGGATAGCTGCTGGTTTGCTTCGGAGATAACTCTAAACCATAATTTGGAGCTACAGAAATGAGTCTCAGAGATCCTCAGGCTCAAACAATTCCCCTCCCAGTTTCTACAGTCCAGATGCATAGTGAAGCTGCATTTGCTTCCTTTAGAAATTAACCATAGTTTGCCTCTGCATCCAACAAACTGTGCTTACTTTAAATTATGATTTATTGACAAACTGGACTCAAACTCTAGTAACCTTCCTGGTTTGTTTAAGAATGGTTTACATTGACCAGCAGAGACACTGAGACATTCCTAGATTTTTTTCCAAATATGACTATTTTCAATTGCCTTCTCCACAGCTGTGTCAAAGGAGAGATGAGAGTAAGGGAAGTAAATGAGCCCATTCCTTCTCTAGCCTTATTCCTACAGTGCTGACTATGGTTTTGCATTACCAGAGAGGCAGATTGCCATCATTCCGAAGTCCAATAATATGGAAAAATTAGTTTAGAAATTTAAAACATTTAACATGACAAATTAATTAAACATCTTAGAAAGAATAAAGAACAACAACAATATGCTAGTAACCCAGTCCTGAACTACTGATGGTTGTGCAGCACAGTGTCAATTAACTTTTGTTGTTGTTATGGTTTGGTTAATTGCTATGAATTTATAAGTCCTGCTGGTTTCTTGTTACTCATGCCACTGTGCAATTTTACCACTCTGTTGGTTTTACTTTTGACATTTTCCTTCTGATTGAGTAAGCAAGTGAGTGAGTTGTGGTTATTCTAAAAATATATTAGCAACTTGTTTTATAAGAAACAATGTAATCTTTTATAATCTTTTTAAAAAATAAACAAGTTGCCAATTGAGTGGCAGTTTTGGTACACATTTTTTCCCAGCCTATTTGATGGCTTTCTTCATCTTGACTCTCCATTCTGAGGCCAACTCCAGTGGCGGCTGGCGGCTTCTGTGTCAGTGACATAGTAGGTCAGTTCTGGATTTTACTCTGAACTTTAAAGAAGCTATCTAAAATGCTGAACCTCATCTTCCAAATAGGTTCAACACCTTGAATAGCTCCGTTAAAGTTCAGATTAAAGCACAACGTCGATTAACATCCTACTCTATAGAAACCACCAGCCATCATTAGATATGTCAGTACTGTTTGCTCTTTTCCCCTTCGGGTCTCTTCCTTCAGCTTTTTTAGTCAGATCTCCTCTTCCCCTTTGCTTTTTCCTCTTTTTCCTTTGCCTACATTTTAGGACTTGGTATTTGCTAGCTGAACATTCTGTTACCTCACAGTAGTAAGTATGATATCACAGCACAACCTCCTCCCATGTGCCCTGGAGATGTCCACATTTCTAGTTCAATGGGTCAGTGTCAGAGATCAGCTTGTTTGGGTCTCTGTCAAGGACTGTCTGTAGTGGTAAGGAGCCAACAACCAAGAGTTTCCTGGCATTGCTGTTTTTCTCTGGCTCAGAGGGGGTGAATGAATATGCAGCAACTGCAGAAATGACAGAAGTGACAGTGTCACCTGTTTGCTTACTAGCTGGTAGTAATGACCAGAGATTGGGAAAAGTCATATTTTTGAAGCACAGTTCTTCATTGGCCATGTTGGCTGGCTGGAGCATTCGATTATTTTCCCCTAAGCTCTAGTAATGGCATTGTGGTAGAAGAGGATGGAAAGGATGAAGGATGGGGTTCACACTGAGGGTAGCTCCACAACAACTGGGTAAAGTCCCTTAATAGCCTCCATTTTTTTTAAAGAAAGAAAATCTCTAATTCCTTTAGAGAAATTCCTCTGGCATTCCACTGGCTTAATTAGAACACTGTTCTGCAGACTCTGAAAATTTCAGACCTGTGAGTGTTTGCCCACAGAGGCAAGTAAGGCCTGGCACTGGCTCTTAATCACATTCTTCATCCAGATGTCAAGCAGAGTTGAGGCACAAACACACCAGCAGGCTTTCTTTAGAGTACCTGGGAAAGAAAAACCACAGTCAAGTGGCAAAGCTGGACATCTGCATTCAACATACTGGGTTAAGTGTTTTTTTCCCCTCCTAAAAAATAAGTCTAAATCAAACTAACCATTTACCAGTTCTTTTAAACAAACATAAACTTCCTTGTTTCAACACTGTTAAAGTTCCAATGGAACTCATAGCTTTTGATCATTCTGCTTTAGGAGATGCAGAAAGGAATAATCTCTAGTCAAACAGTTTTGATTTCCCTGCCTTGTAAAATCCTGGATACAGTAGAGACAGTTGTACCACCTGCAGCTTTCAAGATCATTGACTATGTATAATATTGACCATGGCATCCTTCTGGACCAGTTTGCATGAATGAGATTTTGGGGGCACAGTATTATCATAGATTTAATTCTGTCTTAAGAAAAGTCTCAGAAGGACAGAGTGTGATTGGAATGGATTCTTGCATCTCTCTCTTAGTTCTATCTTGGCCATTCCCCGCCCCCACCATTTTACATTTACATTAAACCATTTAGGGAGGTCACCAATACCTGTGACTAATGCTCATCTGCCTTTTCTTTGTATTTGGTGGGAAATTCAAGATCCATTACTGAGAAACAATAAAGGATATGATGTAGTCTAATAAACTGATTCTGAATGCAGATAATACAGAATGGCTCAATGGAGATTACACTGGAATTGAAATTCAAGCTCAGTTATACTAGGTAATATTTTGTTTGATGTATATGCACCTTGCAACAAAGGCTCAGAGTCTGGAGGTTCTCCAGGGCTAACCCTTGATCTCAGATGCCTAGACCCAAACTTATGTTTAGCCTTGACCTTGAATGCCTCCTGGCAGCCAGGATTGCCTGCTTTAGATTTCTTCCCTTCATATTCAAGTTTTCAAAACTTAGCTGTGCAAACTAGGATTTACTGCAAAGCTAGAAGATTACACCTCAAGAAGTAGGTTGTATATTCTGAGGAAAATCCAGAAGTTACTAAAAATTAAAACAAGTTTAACAATTTAAAGATTAAACAAGTTTTTTCCCCACCCAATATACATGGGCATCAAGAAATGATTGTTGAACCATTGAAGGCAGCTAATGCCAAAATAAGTCACAAATCTTTCCCAACTAGCTAAAATAAATGGATTTGTTGTAGCTGTTATTGTTGTTGTTGTCGTCGTCATTGTTTTATTTATTTATACCTAGTTTCATCCCAAAATTGGAATGCAAAGTAGCTTGCCAAAAAAAAAAAAAAGGATTAAAAACACAAAGATATAAGTAAAAACATTAAAAGTTAATGTGTTCCTCTTAGACTTAAAACAAAATTGGTGTGGAATAGGCAAGTGTCACCCATCCTTTCTCTTGGACATCACAAACTTATAATTCACAATAACTCAGAATTTGTTTTAAATTGCTTTTAAAATGAAACTGGCTAAGCCATTGGCTAAAACATCAGAAGACACTTTTCATAAGAATGGAACAGAGACAGACAAATTGACATGACAAGCGTTAGCTTTGCTTACCAACAGACACATAAATATATACACAAATCTTACTTTTCCTTAATACTTTTTCAGGTGTTTTGTGAAATAGATTGTGCAGAAATGCAGGTAACATTGGTCCATACTCTTGCAAGTAAGCAAGAGAGCATATATAACTCTGTGTGTGTCTCCTGTCAGCATATAAACTAAGCCAAGGCATATGATCTGAAATGAATAGACAAACATAAGGGACAGTAATGTGCATGTTGGCCCTGTTCCCTTTGTTTTTATGCAGACCAGAGCCTACACCTTAGATCAAGCTGAACTCTTAGTACTGTTATCATACCACCAAGAAATAGCAGGAGCTATCATGAGGCAACCTTTTCTTTTTCTTTTCTTTATGTATTCAAATGTTGGAAATTTGATGCTCTGACTGCAGTAATCTCTTCTTGGGAACCATACAGGCACATGATTGTCCTGGTCTACCAGCTTGTTTCCATAACTGCATTGTTTCTGCTAGACTGTGGTAGTAGAGGTTTGTGGTTTTTATTTTCTGAATCAATGGCAGGGGTTTCATCCATAACACAGCATGTGCCTACACAGCACAACCATAGTCTAAACCAAAGTATGATACGTATTTTTCCCAACAAGCTAAAGTACACCTAACTCCATGTTGGGCCATATTTATATGGTGTAGATTATATTTAGAGAGCCAACATGACATAGTGGTTTGAGTTTTGGACTATAACCTTAGAGAGCAAGGCCATTTCTGCACTATGGCCCCATCCCGGGATGGGAATGCACTGAAGCTGGTCCACGAAATGTGCTACTGCACACATCGTCACTGTTCCACTCCTCTTGCATCCTCAGCCATTGCGATCACACATTATATTATTACTGGAAAAAATCTGGTAATAGGCCCCTTTCACGTGACTATCACATCAGCTGGGGCCATACGGGAAGGGCAGAAGCACTTTCAGAGTGCTTCCTTCCTCAGTGCAGCACCAGAAGAGGCTGGCTGCACTGCAAAAGAAGGAGCATGTCCCAAACGCTACCATCCACTGGTAGGTGGCCGGGTGCAGAAGGCGGTGTTTGGGACATGCTCCCGCCCTGGCAATGGCAGTGCTGGGATGATGCCAGGACATCGTGGGATCCAGGTATGGTGTGGAAAGTCATTGCTGCTCAGCCATGGAAACCCACTGACCTTGGGTGCATCACATAGCTTCAGACCTAGAAAACCCCATGACAGGTTCACTTTAGGGTCTCCATAAGTTGGAAACAACTTGAAGGCACACAACAATAAGATTATGTTTGTTTGTCCATAGATAATTATGCTCATATAGTTTAATAATTAAAAAACCAGCCAGGATTCAGGCAAGCTTTTATATAAACACCATGGGTCCTAAGAGTTCATCAGAGACTCAACTCAAGCCCACCTCTCGGTTATTATTGTGAAATAACCAGATTTTCACAATCAGCTTGGCTGCATTGCTACAAGCCTCCCTTTGTTAACAAAGCCTCTGACAAAGCAGCTCCTTTTACAAAACCTTTTAACACAGTCCCTTCCCCTGCCTTTTATATCCTGGTTCTCTCTCTAGTTAGAAGTTTTCTTAGCAGCTTCTTAGCCACTCCTCAGTGCATTTGGAAGAAACCTTCAAGGTTTACTGATAAATTTTTTTCCTTATGTAAGCTTACCTGACCTAGTTAATTCATTCCATAGATGCATGTTGTTGGTTTCTGAATAAAGAGTTTGCTGAAACATTTTTTTTTTCCTTTTATGATGCAGGAACCTACACTTATTCTTTCCAGGTTCTTTCTGCCTCTTGGTACTTTATTGCTTTTGTTGTTGCTGCTGCTGTTAAAAAATAATGGTAAGGAACACATCAGCTTCATCAACTGAGGTATTCCTGTATATGCATTTGTACAAGAGCAGATATATATAAGTCTTTTTTTCTTCATGTATAAGGCTGCTTTGAAATAAAAAAAAGGAATGAAATTGAAAATTTATTTATACCTTTTCTAGTATAGGTTAGCATGAAAACAATGGCAACCCAGCAACTAGGAGTTCTCAGATGATCATCCAAAACACATCTTGTACTTTTCAAATAATCTTTTAATGGTACACACATTTTTTGTGTATGTTGTTTAACAGAGATGGGAGGAAAAGAATGCAAACTCTTACACTTTTGTCCTCCTTAGCAGAGATAAGAAGTAAAGAATAGAAAGCCTTAAGCTTATCTCACATTTTCATTGAAGGTTAAGAGTGAAAAAAATGTAGGTAGACAACACAGTGAGGCTGAGGGAAAGGCATGGCTGTTTTGTAAAGGTCCTTTCCCTTTGCCGTCATGGAAGGGGACTCTCTGAATGAGATCATTTTGACTTCCTTTGCTCACATGCTAATGTGGTTATTCTTCCTTTTGAGTTAAAGCAGGTCAGCCATGCACCAAGGTTCAGGGCAGCATTGTAAAATATTTCCGAACCCCTGGTGACTGTGCTGTGACTCAGGTCTGAAGTATGTGACTTGGGCCTGAGATCTCTCTCATCCAATGGCTGTCTGAGGGCTTGGTATTCACAGAAGCCTCTATTGTGCCTCCAGTGAAATCTGAACAGCAAAGAAACTTGACAACTACCCTGTTAGAGAGCAAACAGAGTAGAAGTGGGCTTGATTTTAAAGCAGGCTACCTCTTGAAGGCTTAGGGAAATGAATTGTGTGTGTTCTTTCCTCCTTGATAGCCCCCTAAATTTTAATGGAGATTTTCTCATGCATTTAGGAGTGCCAGACATTCCATTTCAGTTCAATGGGAAGAGATTTAACAGTGGCATTTATTTCTCCCTCCTTTTTTTTTTTTTTTTTAAAGGGAGAAGAGAACTTAATCTTCATATTTCCATGTTCTGAATTTTCACATTGTTTCACATTGAATTGTTGCACTGCAGAATCTAGGCGCTGCCTGCATGTATCTTATTTCCAGTATAGTTATGAATTGAAATTATCCAGAAAGGACTACAATACACCACAAACTAAAGAATGCTGTAAATCACTGATGTCATATATACAAGCAGAAATCCTTGTATTTGTTTTGTTCTGTTTTATTTTAATATAAAACCTTATGATACCACCAACTCCCACCATGAAGAAATGCATATCATAGGCCCCTCCCTAAACTGCAGACCTCAGGATTCCATAGGATGTTGAAAGTGGAATAATAGCGCTATAACAGTCTAGTGTGGAAATCGCCATAGCCCTCTGGCTCCATCATCTACCAAGGAGACAGAAGCAAGAATTTTGCTGCACAGATGTTTATTGGCTCCACAGTGTTACCATACCCTCCAACATTTCTCAGATAGAAACTGGGACACATGTGACCAAGCAACTTCAGAGGGTGATCATGATGACAAAAGTTATTAATGAGGAAGAATAGACAAGCTAGCAGAAGCTGTAGCTGTTTGCTTTTGCCTGAGCTTACTGGAAAGGGCAAGACTCCACTTCCTCCTCTCCTCTCTTCTCTTCTCCTTTCCTCTTCTCCTAGATGAGTTGAAGTACAAACTACTTTTGCACTTTGAACTTAGTTTGCACCAGGTGAACCAAGGTGAGGACAAAGGTTGAAAGTGGGAAAAGGAGAGAGAAACGGACGCCTTTTAAAAGAAGCTGAAAAAGTGGGACTCTCTGTCTCCTATGTAATGTGGGGAGCAGGACTATAAGGGCTATTATGGGGAGGAAAAGAAGGGTCCAGTTGCATATGCCTAAATCTAGATTGAATTGAATGCATGAAGTATGAAAAAATTTTCAGTTTTTAATTATTCTTTATGCTTTATTTATATACAAGGTCAGAAGCTATAAGCATGCTTTTTCCCTGAGATCATCAGTGGCCTAACTCAGGCCATTTGTGCATGCGGTGAGGGAATTGCTCCCTGCCGCTACTCACTGGATCTTCTGGAGGTCTGGTCTGGTCCGGTCTGGGGTGAGGCAGAGCAATGTGTGGTCGTAGATCCACACTGCTCCGGCATCCAAAATGGTGGCTTCCGGTTGGTTGTGGATCTCGACCAACTGCTGAAGCTCGCCAGCCTAAAGCTCGCCCTCCGCAGATTGCAAGCTCGCATTGGTGCAAGCCTGCGAATCTGCACCGGCATTTGGCGCACGCCGGCAATTTGAAATGGCAAATGGCGTGCACTGACATTTTGAAAGACCAGAAAAATCAGGTCTTTCAAAAACACACTGGAGGACCCCTTGGGGTCATTCCGGAGCAGACTGAGGTGCGGATCTATGGCAAGTAGTCCAGACCCAGTCCGCTCCAAGGTGCAGACATCCTCCGTGGAGGACGCACTGCACCGTTTTACTTACCCCATGAGGAAATGGCCTCAGGGATATATTCTCATATAATTCAGAATCAGTTTGCAATTTTAGATTTTGTTGTTGTTGTTTTTAAGCTGAACCATTCATAATAATAAGCAGCAGAAGTGATAGCACTGGACTGATCTTTAAAAAGACACTCTGGAAATAAAGAGTTTTTGCTCTCTGATAAGATATTGTAGATAGCTTGTGACTGTTTTCTGTCATATAGTAATTATATTGTATTGTCTTTAGAGGCTCACACACTAAATGGTTCATTCAGCCAATTAATAAACGGTAGCTTTAAAGTCGTTCTGCAAGAAACAATACAATATATTGTTAATGTACTTAACACATTGTTATGCATATCTCCTGACTAACAACACAATCCTGGCGGGTATCCCATTTAACAATAGGCCATCACACAGGCCAACTGTAACACATGCAAATTGCTTCCTCCCACCCAGGGACTACACAAGTATATATACTCTGTCTCATTTCGATGCCACCAGATCCTCTGAAGATGCCAGCCACAGATGCAGGCAAAACGTCAGGAGAAAATACTACTAGAATACGGCCTCAAAGCCCAGAAAACCCACAACAACCGATAGCTTTAATTGATTGGTTATAGACTCTCAGAATTAAAGGCATAGTTTTTAAAAAGAAAGACATTTGAAGCTATTTGATTTATTCTATTTTGTTCCAGGATCTTTTTTTTTAAGTATCAGATGAACTATAAAGAATAGAAGAACATTCTAGAAGTGACATTTTCTTTTAGTAATTAGTTATTATACATCTTTTCAGAAATTGTCCTGATACTTCCCACAACACTAAAAGAAAACTGCAGTAAGGTATCTATGTTATTAATTTTCATGATTTATTATTGAATTTCATTAATGCCTCATAGACAAAAACTGCAATCTTGCAGCAAGTGTGTGGAACATTATTTTTTGCACATGAGCTCCATGCCTTAGACAGCTGCCAAGCTTCACAGCATTTTGCTACAGTCTTTTGCTGCTCAGAGGTGGAAGGGACAGAGGTAACTAAGCAGCATGGGCTGCAGTGCCTCCCGCCCCACTGTTGCCACCACCAGTTGCAGCTCTCTAGTCACGGAAAATACTGCTACTCTCTGAGGGATCACTTCTCCAGCTAGAGGAAGAAAACTGAGGTTGTGTCCCAAATGGAGATAGAGAGAACTGCAGTTGGGATGAGCCTCAATCCCCACTGCTTCATTGCTTCCTCCCTTCTCCCAGCCATTAAATGCCTGAAGCAGCACCCCATGGGGATGGACATCTGCCTGAGGGAAACGGTTCACTAGTTAAATATCCACTAGTGAAGCTACTTTGGGAATCTGGGAAAGTGTTGTTTCAAGTTATCCATGAACATGCTGGTAAATTGTAGGTTCATGTGCTTACCCATGGCATTGCACTGATGTGAGGAAAAGGCCAAAGCTAATATAATTATAGATATTTACAATGCAGCCTAAGAAAAACCTATGAACTTCATGGAGTTGCCATAAGTCAACAGGCAACTTGAAGGTGCATGCGCGCGCGCGCCACACACACACACACACACACACACACAGAGTCCATCTAATTCTTCTGGCTAATTGTGCTTAACATGTCCAAAAATTATATTCTTGGTATCTTAAGTCTGAAGAACCACTGGGGCATGCCGACTAGACAGGAACCAGCTGAAAGTCTGTTCCTAGTTTTCTCAAAGTTTTGTTAAGTTTCAAACAGATGAGAAGGGGACTACTGTCTTTGCACACTGTACATTGTCCAGAACAAGACAGACACAGGTATAACCTTGAGTTGTTTGTATGCCACCAACAGGATTCTAGCCAAAGTATCCCTAGATTAGAATACAGTACAGACAAGAATACAACAGATTCTGAGACAATTCACAATTGAAGAATGTCATGTGAAAGGTATAGAAACACATGCTCTGTTTGAGTGGACTGAGAACCGATTGAAAATCAGGGAAGCATAAAGCCCCATCAGCATACTTAACATGAGCTGGCCAAGAGGATGGAGATGGCCAACTTTGCTTGCTTGTGTCCTTTCATTGACTTTCCTGGGAGATAGTTGTATTTAGCACCATATAAATATTTGTCTGCCCTCCTCCCAAATCTTGCTTAATTATACACACACACACACACACACACATGCATATACATATATATACACACCACACACACACACATATATGTATATTACTTATGATTTATTTATGACTTTCTTGTAATACACGACACATGCTGTCTTGTCACATTGTAAGGCACTTCTAGAGCCTAGCATAGGAATCCAGAACCATATAGTGAATTCTTGGAGTTACTGAATTGCTAGTAAACACTAAACAACTGTAGTTTAAATCTTACTTTTCTTAACTAATGGAGACCCATTGAATCAATGGGATTTTCCTACATGTTGATTCTCCTTTCAATAATTGATTCAATTGATCTATTCTAATTGTGATTCATCAATAGAATTCAGGCTTACAAATTTCAGAATCATCACCCAACATGACCAGTTCTTCTGGACCTTTGTCAGAGGTCCCAGTCCAGATGATTCAATTGTCACCAGTTAAATACTCAGTAGTGAAGAGCTTTTGGGGATCTGAGAAACTGTAGTTTCGAATTAGCCTTGAAGATGCTGTAGAGTCATGTGTGTACCCATGGCAGTGTCATTAATATGAGGATATATCCTCTTTCCAAAGCTAACACAATTATAATCTCTTTTCTATCTTCTCTTTTCTGTCTATAGATGTTATATGTTGATAATCTGATGTGGATGTAATGATTTTCTACGCAACATAGTTCTTTTATAAAAAGAAAGAAGGGAAATATAGGCATATAAAATGCAGGGGGGAAATCTATGAAATTCATGGAATTGCTATAAGTTGACAAGAGATTTGAAGGCACATACACACACACTCACAATGCAGCAATTTCTGCAAACTAAATGTGCTTAGCATGTCCAACAGTGATATTCTTGATAGCTTAATAAAAGGCCATTTCTGCACTATACTGTTATAGTGACATTATTCCACTTTCAACATCCTATGGAATCCTGAAGTCTGCAGTTTAGGGAGGAGCATTTAGAATTCTCAGCTAGAGAGCTGTTGAATGTCAGTAAACTACAAACCCCAGAATTCCACAGGATGTTGAAAGTGAAATAATATTGCTATAACAGTGTAGTGTGGAAAGGCCCTAAGTCTGATGAAATATGAAGGAATGCCAACTTTACCTGCCTGGCCAAGAACTCACTGAGAATCCGTTCCTACTTTTCTCAAAATGTTTCATTAAGCATCAAACAGATGAGGAGAGGGATTATACCTTGCTTGCTCTAGAGGCTTCTGGGGGTGCATGGGGAAGGGGTTCAGAATGGCTTGGAACCTGCCAAAAGAAGGACATACGGGCTGCATATGGCCACAGGGTGCATGATTACTGCCCCATTCCCACTGCATCTTGAAGATGTTATAAAAGACCTCAGTATCCATGGTAGCTTGTATAATATTTTCTGAGAAGTTGGCAAGAGGCTGCACTTCCTTAGGAACTCATTGGTGTCCCTGAGATAACTTGGAGTATCGGTGGCATGCGGTCTGAGAATGGAATCCATCTAACTACACATCCCAACTGTGATAACACCAGTGTCCAAAACAATGGCACACCCAAAGCTAAGTAGCTTCTTTGTTCCAGAGTTTTGTAGGCATAACATTCATTGTTAGGACAATTTGCTATTGCTGGATATAGATTCATTAGCTAAACAGATCTCATTCTGACCCAGCAAAGTAGTTCTTACTTTCTTTTATGGGATGGAAATAAATTGGTAGACTTGGATGGTATTTGTGGGCTGGTGGGGAGCTGTAACTCCATACCATACAACCACTCGTGTTTGGCACCATATAACACGATACATCAGGATTTAGCTTGCAGGAGTGCTTGCTACACAGCACTTTTCTAAGCAAGCCACTCATTTAACTACTGAAAGATGACAGCAGGATGGAATTATTGTAGATGGCTAGAGAGTACTCTCTGAGAGAAAGAAAAGGCACAGAGGTTAGTCATGTTGAAAGTCAGTAGGAATTGGCTGCCTAATTCCCATTTATGCTGTTGACAATCTCCCTTGTTACATTGGCTTCTGTCTCTGGACTTAGATGCACTTTGCTGTCATTCAGCTCTCAATATATTGTTACAGCAGAAGCTTTGAAAGCTTCAAAATGCAGGTTGGGTGTAAAGTTCACACAAGTGAAGCCTTAACTACAGCTTTGTAAAACACAGCCTTGGGATGTGTAAACACAGACTCCAATGGATGAATTCCCCCCAACATATATATATACACATACACACGTACACACACAGAGAGGGAGAAAAAGTAGACTTGCATCATGAAAGAAAAGGGACTCTAGCAGCCTCCCTTGATCTCATTGGAACATTAGATTATTCACTTTCTCAACTAATCAATAATTGTTATAATTAAAATTGATAGCTGCAAATAACATGACCAAGGGCCTGTGCCAGAATACTGATTGTGCATTTGGCTTGAGAAGATAGGTGGGAGCATGGAACACTTATTTTCCAATTTGCTTTTAGCTGGGTGCAAATTGCTTTAGCTGTATCCAGCTGATTTAGACCTTGCCTAGAGGTACACGAGATTAATTGGGAGCCACACTTTCATTGCTTATAGAATAGAGTCTGTAATTGGCGAGATTTGTTAGTGCCAGTTATAAAATAACGGGAGAGTCCTGCTTTTCAGTTTGTCCCATTATTACTCTTTCAGCATGGTGCAAGGGGGGAAAAAACAATTAGAACCTTTCAAACATTTGAAATTGCTTTTAATTCTTCATGTAAAACCCGCCAGCTTGACTATGGCCAATTTTTCATGCAAGCAAACATTAGCACTAGTATAGTATTGATTCTCCTCTCCCTACCCCAGCTGAAAAGCATATTAATGTACACCATGCAAGAGAAGGAATAATGCCTTTGTTGCTTTGTGAATCTTAGAGCAGGGTACAAATTGAGTGACTCTCCAGATGCATTTTGACTGCATTTCCCAGCATTCCTTACCATTGGCTGTGCTGGCTAGGGCTGATGGGACTTCCTATCCACCAAATGCTGGAGGACTGCATGGTTTGAGGGACCTTTTGGAAGATGGTTCAGGGAATCATACCTTTCACATATTATAGATCAGTGTACTGATGGCAGGTAGGGTCAAAGCAAAACATAGGACTAAAACAAAAAGAAGGAACACCTCTTTCCCTCATATCCACACAATACTACATACATCCTCTTTCATACACATATTCTCTCTCCCTCCCCGCTCTTTTTCTCATCTCCCCCTCCTCCTACCCGGAAAAAAGACATTAAAAATGTGAAGCAAATAGGGGAATTTTTTTTCACTGAATACTGGGAGGTGATGATTATGGAGTACAGGGAGGTGAGCATTAGCCTTTCCCATTCCAGTGGCAAGAGCCTTTCAAACCTAAGGTTTGCAGGTGCAGGGAATCTCATTAGCATCTCTTTCTTAGAAAGTTAATGTAACAATTGTGTTGTGACCGCAGTGTTGTTTTGGTTGTTGTGTGCCTTCAAGTTATTTCTGATTTTAGGTGAACCAATCAAGAGGTTTTCTTGGCAAGATTCATTCAGTTGGGGTTTGTCTTTGCCTTCCTCTGAGGCTGAGAGAGTATGGCCCTTTCTGCATGAGGTGAGTGAATCGCTCCGTGCCATTACTTACCGCCTCTTCTTGGGTCCGAAGTAACACAGACTTTCCCTTGAGCCCTTTCGCAGGGCTCCTCATTAGTGCAGGGCGAACTGGAGCAGTGCGAGGTCTGTAGATCCGCACTGCTCTGGCTCAAAATGGTGGCTTCCAGTGGCTTCGTGGGAGTGGACCAACCGCTGACACTGGCCACGCCCACAGCCCACCCTCCACTGATCGCAGGCTCGCATTGGTGCGAGCCTGCGCATCTGCACAGGGAAGTAGGAATGCAATGGCGCATTCCAGAAAATGTAAAGACCTGATTTTTCCAGTCTTTACTTAGCGCAGGAGAGGACCACTTGGGGGCGGGTTGTATTGGACTGAGGTGCAGAACTAAGTTAAATAGTCCACACCTAGTCTGATCCAAGGTGCGGACGACCTCCGCACCAGGATGCCTTGGCCCGTTTTAACTGCCTCATGCGGAAAGGGTCTGTTATAATGCTATTATTCCACTTTCAACATCCTATGGAATCCTGGGGTTTGCAGTTTAAGGAAGGGCCTTAATTGCAAATCTCAGGACTCCACAGGATGTTGAAAGTGGAAAAATAGCACTATAATAATCTAGTGGCCTATGACTCATCCAGCATCACCCAGTGGCTTTCCATGGCTGAGCAAGGATTCAAATCCTAGTTTCCAGAGTTGTAGTTGAATGTTCAAACTGCTACACCACATTGGCTCTCTGTGGCAATAGTACCAGTTTGGAAAACTATTTTCTCTCTCTTTTGAAATGGATAATAAACAAAAGCTACAATCTTTCTGGAAATTGAAACCTCAGCAGTATAAGCAAGAAATAACTCCGGAAAATAAGGTTTTCAGATCCCTCTGACGTTCACTTTATATAGACACTTTACATGTATGCACACTTTGCAGGCTTTATCCATGCATCAATATTCTTGTAAACGGACGATCTGTGATATATCTCTACATATTACGTATTGGGAGAAGTCGAAGTAAAATTACTATGGGGAGGTGGTTTAATACAGGATTGGCATTGTGTTTACTGGTTAGAGCTACATGACATGGACAGTAAATGACAAGACATGTGTGGAAATAACAACAGCTCTGTAGTTATTTTTTCTTAAAACAAACAAATAAAAGAAAAAAAAATCCAGTAAATGCAGAAAAGAACTTTATTAAGAACATCACTGTCCCCATCATGTTTCATGCTTTATGCTCTTACTCTGAGGAATATCTTAAAGGCAATCACAAAAGCATTGCTGTAAAAATAGCACTACACAGAACTGACATTATAAACACCACAGCAAAACACTGTCTTCAAAAGAAATGTAAAAATGTACATCTATTCTGATAAGGATAGATAGACAGATGACTAAATATGGCCAATAAGATAAAGAAGTTTTTGTCCTGCTTGATCATAGCAACATCATGGAGGACTGGCCCTATCATTTGGGAAAGTGAGGAATGTATTTCAAATGATGGATATTAGAGGTGGAGGGCTGCAGCCAAACAGAGGGGTGAGCACGTAGCAACAAGATGTTTGAAATACTTCTCCTTCCTCCTACCCATTAAGCTAGTCTTTGGCCTACAGCCTAGTGGACAATGCTGTCCCATCAGCCATGCTGAAATAAGATTCAGCTCTGAAGCCACTTTTGTACAGGAAATTGTGGTTATGGAGCATGTGGAATAATTGGCCAGCGTTCTACATCAGCTTCTTAAGCAAGCAACCTCTTCTGAGCTGCCCCCCACTCAAAAAAATATCCAACCTGACAGAAATATCATTCATCCATGCACCAATCACTGACAGTTTCTCTTGCTCCAGTAAAATAGTGGGTGGGGGGAGCTAAGATATTGGCATTAATGTCATAATCATGACTAAGGCCCTTTCCACAATGCACCTTTTCGCGAAGCTGGGGTGTGGGGATCGCACAAGCAGCCTCCAGCAAGAGGCTCTTGCATCCTGGCTCCTTCAGCTCCGCAGCTGCTGCCTGCTCATGCGAGAGCCCCGCCTCTTCCTTCTGCTGTGCTGGGGCAGGAAGCGCAAGCACCGCGGCTCCGGAGCTCCACACGCATAGCAAATGTGTGGCCCCGGAGCAATGCACGATCGCGCACTATTTTCAGCTCACAGCCAAAAATGAAAAAGTGCACGGTCAGCACCTGCCAGCCCCTGGAGTGTGATCATGAATACAGAACAGTACTAGAGTTCCTCATCCATAGCTGTTCTGTATTCACAATCACTACTTAATAGCAATTGTGCCACTATTGCTGTGCTGGTAATTCCTTCACCCAACCTGTATTACCATGAATTGGCTGTATGGGGAGAGGGAGGTCCACCCTGCCAGCAAACAGAGCATGGGTGAATGCCATTTATTTCATGTTTGGGGGTGGATGTAGACCAGCAGAGTCTACTTAGATAAGTAGAATACTGGCCATTGTCATTTGGCTCAGATAGGAAAACATCTTGAGCTGGCATTATGCACTGACCAGTAAGTATTTACACAGGAACTTTCCACAGGGTATTGCACAACTATATTGTATTGTTTTTTTTGTTTGTTTTTTTTGTATAGCTTATTTTTAATAATTAGAAATAAATAGTATAGCTACTTGCATGGAACAGTTTTAAGTGCTAATAAAATGAAATCCCTCCTTTGTTCTGTCAGGCTTTCAGAGACCCACAATATCCTCTAGTTGGCTAAAATTCTTTGGTTTTGTTAATCCACCCAGCCACTTAATGGTATCTTGTATATGTTTTAAATTGTAAATTGCCTGCTCTTTGTATTTTATCTTTAAAATGACATCTTTTTAGTCACCTTTTTTCTGTAAAAACATGCAGAGGATCATAATCCTATCCCAGCTATAGAAGCTCTGTCTTGGGTGCATATATCTGGATACATCTGTAGATGTTGTGGATAATGAGGAAATGTACATTTGTCTCAAAATCAATCACCCTAGAAAAGCAATAGAACTTCTGCAAGCACATACATGTTGAGAACTGGAATGGTACCCACTCTGTCTCTCCTTCCCTATGCTTCATCTATGAGTCTAAGAGGGAGAATTCAAGTTTAGTGCAACATAGAGTACAAATGAAAGCTCATTGTCTATGAGGCAATGTAATCAAAATGTGTTTTTTGTTTTATTTTGTTATTTTTCTGTACAGGGCCCAAAGGGGAAGACAAATAGAAAGGCAGGGGTGGCAGATTTGCTCATCACAAACATACCTACAAAATGAAACCTTGTACATACTGAACAGGCATTGTACCAGTTTCTATGAAATGTTGCAATATTAGTAGAAAGGTATTCTTTGTGCCTAAATGTATTTTTTCTTTTATGCGTGGGGGAAAAAAGGCTCCATAGTGTTGTCACATCTCATGTTTTCATTCGAGTGGTTGAGCTTTTGTTTCTCATTCACTTTTCTCTTTTCTAAATATTTCTTTTGAAAGATAATTTCCCTATTCCAGCCACTCATCACAGGTGTCAATGTTGTATTGGACATGTAGATTTCCCATGACTAGAAGAGCTATCCATTCACTTCAGTGGAAACTGCCCACCCACATATCAGAAAGCTTATTCATGTGATGTTGCACAACTATAGCAGGCGGGGGAAGAGAGCGTTCATGTGCTCACCATATTACAGAGTAGAAGTTGCTGTGACCTTAGTTACATGTCATACTGATCTTGATTTGTGCGATAGGTATGGACTTTGTTGGGAAGGACTTTAGTTCAGTGGAAGAGGACTTACTAGGCATTTGTTGTTATGTGCCTACAAGTCAACTCTAATTTATGCTAGTCATATGCTAGGCAAGACATATTCAAAGGAGATTTGTCATTGCCTTCCTAGGAGACTGTGACTGGTTCAAGGGCACTCAATGGGTTTCCATGGCTGACCAGGGATTTGAACCCTAATTTCCCAGAGTCCCAGTCCAATACTCAGACCACTACCCCATATTGGCTCTCTACTATACATACGGAAGCCCTAATTTAGTTCCTGGCATCTACAAGTTGGAGTGAGAAAGACTGCATTCTGAAACCCTAGAAAGCTGGTTCTAACTATCTTTCTAACTCTCTCTCTCTCTATTATTTATTTAATCAAAGTAGTTATATCTCAACTTCTTCTAGCCAGAGATCAGAGGGCAGCATACAATAAAGCCAATCTGGCAAATTTAAAACAGTGTAAATAATAAAAATGATTTTAAAAGGCTAAAAATATATCAAACTATTTAATAGGTTAGAATAGTTTAAAGTGATCTAAAACCACATACCCACTAGAGACTGTGTAAATCCAATTAGGCCCCTAGTCTGAGCAGCTGCGAGGTGAACAGACTTCAGCTGTGTGGGATCTTCTTTGTCTTTTAATAGAATATTTAGATCCATTAAAAGAAGCCTTTTGCTAAGTTGTAGCATGTGGCACTGGGATGGACACACTTTAAATTGAGCAACAGAACATTTCTGTACAGGACCCATGCTCAGCTGAATAAATTGTTTCCATTCAATCTGCCTTGTCTTCAGCAGCCTAATAGCTATCATTCTCACCTTTATGTCTCTCCCTCCCTCCCATACACACATTTCTGTTAAACAGCTAGCAGTTAAAAAGTCAGAAGGCTGCTAGTGGTGATAGCACTATATAAGCAGATGTTGAAAGAAAGAAAGAAAGAAAGAAAAGGCATTGACTGCAACCTTAACTAATGATATAATTGGAACCAGATAGCTGCTGGAGAGCTCTGTACAGGTTCAAGGTGGTCACATCTTGACTTGTGTGGAGTAGAACCTCTTCAGAGAGGAGCCTAAATCTAATTTCTAATCCCAACTAGGGTAGAACTATCCATTCAATCAATCAATATAAATCCCATAGATTCAATGGGCTTACTCTAGTTGAGACTAGTAATTAGATTTATGCCAGGGTCTGCTCAGAGATAGCTGATCAGTGGAGGAGAATATTGTCTGCATATTTACAAGTCTCTGGAGCTCCATGCAAGGTCAGAGTGCCATATAGCTCTGGTAGTTGCTTCTGCTGCAGCTTCCTCCATTTTTCTGGCTATGAACATCAAATTTTTGCTGTAGTGGATTTTTTTTAAAATGGATAAATTCCTACTTTCAGTTGGAAAAATATAGCAATAGCAGTTACATTTCTATACCACTTATCAGTGCAAAGCACTCCCTAAGCAGCACTCCCTAAGCAGTTTACAATGTGTTTAGCTGATTGCCCCCAACAAGCTGAGTACTCATTTTACCGACATACAGAAGGATGGAAGGCTGAGTCAACCTGGAGCCCTGCAGGATTGAACTCACAACATTGTGGCTGCAGTACCTGCATTTAACCACTGTGCCACCAGGGCTCTATATATATATAGGTCGACAAACTATCTCCTAAATTAATAATTTTTAGGAAGAAATGTATGGATAATCCCAGGATATGAAATTATATTAGCACTCCAGATCCTATAGTTTCCCACATTGTTAGGCTGTATACTAAAAGATGCATGTGTGATACTCACATGCTGGTATTCCTTGCACATACTTGTTCTCATCTTTCTTTTCTAAATTGTTCATTCTTAAGGAGCATTTTTTTTAGAATTCTTGTGCAATGGCAATGGAGAGGAGGGGATCCCTGTGGAGCTTCAGGGAGGTAGAGTATGACTTTCAGCCATTGTCCAGACAGCCTTGGCACAAGCAGTTGTTACCCCAAAATATGGGTGACTCAGGGGCCCACCTGCAATGCCAGTACTTCCACATGATGGTGGTAAATTATTTGGCTCCATTAGGAGGCCTGTGAGAAGGGAGCAACCTAATGAGATCTTCCACCAACATTTACAAGATCTCTGCAAGAAACAACTAGTCAGAGATTCAGAAAGTAAATTACAATATGTTTTACTAAGAGAACTCAATCATGCATGAATAAAATCCAAAAACTTACTCACTCACAGAAGGCTAACTGAAGGAAAAGAGAGGAAAGATTGACAACAAAATTTCAGAGTTTGGGTGGTCCAGAGAGAAGTGAAGAAGCAATGATGTGGCTTAGACTTGCGCTTAAGGACATTATTCATTCGGAAATCCGAGCAACAACATGGCATTCAACAAATGAGATACTGTGAGGTAACTGGTCAAAATGGAGGGGTTTTATACACCAAATCTACGTGGAGGGCAAAGGTATTAATGGCTTTTCTGCCAAGTAAACAATGGAGGTTGCAGAGCAGACAATGAGGTCAAGACTGAGCTAATGATCTTAGTGTTAGGTGACAAAGACTTAATAGCTGTCATGATAGCTCTGTAATAGTGAGTAGGTCTGTGGACAATGGCGAAAATGAACAGGTCAATTGGAAGAAGGGTTGAAACAATCAGTGGTTTGGTAGGAACTTCCCATCTCTATTGTCTGATAGCAGAGTTGTTACAGCTTGGCTTAAGCCTATTATCCCTGGAGTTACCTGGTGATTGTCCTAACAATGACCTGGCTATGCCTGGAGGAGATCCCTGACTTACTTTGAAGTGCATGTGTTCAGCCAGTGTTTTCCTCTACCCAGCTTGGCCTTACAGTCACATCAGGTTCCATTTTTATATCAATGCCAAATAATACATATTGCCAATTAAATCATATTTCACCAATTAAACCACATCAAATCTCAGGTGTGTGCAGGCCAGTAACATGATGGCAAAGTGTTTCTCTTCCTCCCATTATCCAGCTGTTTTATGGTGGTGGTAGCATGGGGCAAACCCTTTTGCAGGTTATACTATTCCTGAAAAAACTGTGTATATTGAACTGTGCCAAGGTTCTGAAAGAATGAAGTATATAAATGCTTTGGGTTCTTTTTCATGTGATTCACTTGACAGTTCTGTATGTTTTATTGGTATTATTTTTCTGAGTTTACTGGTTCTTGGAATTGCTGGAAATGAGTTCACATTTGTTTTGTTTAGTTACAGTACATTGCCATAAACACCAGAAATGATTCTTATAAATAAATATAATAAAGCCAAAAGAGTGCCTTTAGCTTATTTCTTCAACAAAGAGGCACCTTGATTAAGATTCTGAGAACTTCTAAAAGTTATCTGGCTATGACTTAAGTCTTGGTTTGTTTTCAGAACATAGGATCGAACACAGAGAGAGACCAAAAGGCCTTTTCTTCACCTACCAGCATGGGCAACATAAATATTCAATTTATGCAAAACACTTGAGGAAGTTTTCAGCCTTTTGGAAACCTGCAGACTCTTTTCCCAACAGTTATTCAAAGTTATTCAAAGATGCTGGCTAATTCATTTTGGACCATTTTTCTCAGGGTCATTCTGGCAGCAATTCAGTCTACTAAACCAGAAAGACTTGGCTTCTGAGAAAAGACCATTTTCACAGCAGGACATGTCACAAAACAATATTTCAGTATCTCTCAAATGCAAAATTGCAATGTGTGGGGTATCCTGGCTTTAAGAAACAAAAAAGAACCAGACTTGATCCTTCAACAAGATATGTAACAGATGTTGCTAAAAAGGAAAATAAATCCAAACAATGTAAAATGTCTGAGCAGAAATGTGTAATGCCCACGAGCATGATGATGATGATGATGATGATGATGTAGAATAGTGAAATGGAATATACCTTTGGCATGATTTCCCTGTCTACAGAAGAGGGTTGGCTCACAGAATCAAGGAGTCACTTTCCCCACTAGAAGTGAGCTGTGAGAACAAATGGGACTAGTTACAAATAGTTGCAGGGTATCGACACCTTGTTAATAAAACTGCTTCAGCTCAGTTCTTGCCAACCAGCCATACATTGCTCTGGCATGTTATTAAATTATTTTAAGTTCAAGCAAGCCAGTTCACTCTTCTCCCCTTCTCTCACTGGTTTTCCTGATGCTTCTTTAGCTACTCCGTCTCAGTATTTATATGCAAATTCTCATACTCTTCCTGTCTGTCTGTCTGTCTGTCTACCTCCCTATTATCTATCTATCATCTTCTGCAAACATAAAGATCTCCTGAGCAGATTGCTATTTCTCTCTTGTTTTTTATTGGTCCCATTATAGTTCCAGTATTGTTGGCATAAGAGAGCCAGTGTGGTGTAGCATTGGACTACAACTATGGAGACCAGGGTTTTATTCCCTGCTCAGTCATGGAAACCCAATGGATGACACTGGGTGTGTCACATACTCTCAGCCCCAGAAAACCCCAAGATAGGTTTGCCTTGGGGTCTCCATAAGTCAGGAATGACTTGAAGGCACATAACAACAAGAACAATTGTTGGCATAAGGACCTTGAGATTGCTGTTGGAGCTGGAGCAACAATCCTCCAACTCTTTTGGGTGCCAGCTCCTATATTGGCCATGCTATTGAGAGTTGAAGTGCAAACCATCTAGTGAGCCACATTTCCCCTTCTTCTCTATGAAAAGGAGTTGTGATGGTTGGATACCTTGAAACACACCCAGCATAAGAATGGCATGCCCAATGGAGATGAGAAGCATAAGGGCTTCTTGAAATACCTGTGGAAGTTCCTTTATCACATGAAGGGGGAAATAGATTGTGCGATTTATTTGGAGTTTGAAACATAATGATCAGTCATCAGCTGTACTGACTACTGTGTGTGAAAGGCATATTAATGGGAACTGCCATGCAAGAACTAGCATCCTGTTAGTGACATACACACATATAAATCACATGACAAATACAAGGTGAGTTATTCACAATAATGCACCAGACATATTCTACTGATAGCTGCGGAAGTGGAGTTGTGCATACAGCAATGTTGTGCATTGCAGTTGCACACTGAAGTTGAGCATTGTGCACTGCACATTGTGGTTGTGCATTATGCATTGAAATTTCTTATTGTGTATTGTGTATTGCACATTGGGGCTATGCATTGTGCACTGCACAATAGCATCTAATAATTGACATGGGTTGTGCAATGTTACTATTCTAGATGGGGGTTGTGTAGAGCTGGTGCAGCATATTTCTGCATATATATATTTACACCACATTGAGAGTGTGTTGGATTGCAGCCAATATGTTGCTAAGGTACTCTTCCAAAATCTTTCTTGGGGATGATGGGAAAGAATGCATTAGTGCTTTATGACAAAACTGCTGTGTAGCAGATATAAATTGCTTGTTCCAGATTATCACTGAGTGAACCAGAGTTCACTGTGGTCATCTTGCCCATACTCATGTTAAACTACAGGAGTCTTTTATCAGGAGATCTATTTCTCTGCTATATAAAAGTCAAAGTTTGTGAGTGATCTTGTCTGTTTGTCTGTGTCAGGCAGGCAAAAACCTCATATGATTGGCTGTGAGAGGCAAGGTTGCCTCATATGATTGGCTGGCTGTGAAGATTCTATGGAATCCTGGGGTTGGCAGCTCAGGGAGGGGGCCTTAGAATTCTCAGCCAGAGAGCAAGGAATAGGTCAATTGCTATGGAGATGAGACCTAGCAGCAAATCCCCTCACAAACCCAACCTCTGCATGTTAACAACTCTGAATACAGACTGGATTGGGGAATATGGGGAAAAGTTACACGCACTGGGTAAAGCAGATTGGGGAATTAGAGACACAGGATCTCAAATCTGTGTATTTCAACCACATCTAATTCCTAAGGTAAGGTAAGGTAAGGTAAGCTAAACTAAGCTAAGCTAAGCTAATTCCTTAGGTATTTCTAACAAGTGTTACCTATGAGAAAATAAAATCCCCAGGCAACGCTGGGTAAACATACTAGTGTGTCTATGTATATATCTATACATAGACCAGTGAATTCTGGTTTATTCAATGATAATCCAGAGTAAGCAACTTGTGGCCCTCCAGATGTTGATGAATTACATCCCATATCATCCTGCCCTATTGGCTATGGAGTAGGCATGATAGAACTTGCAGTGCAAGAGCATCTGGAGGGCTACAAGTTGTCCACAATTGAATGACATTGTGAGATATATGCTTCATTCTCAGGGCCAGTCCACTGCTGTTGCATTCACACAAAGCTGACTCAACATCTAATTTGGCCCTAAAGAAAATCAGTGCCACAGGAACATGTTTTGTTTTGTTTTTAAATGTTTCTCTGGCATCTTCCCAGTAAGCTTTTCAGAAGCTTACTTTCTGCCTAGATATGCTTTGGAAATTTCTGTTCCACAATCTGCTATGGACAAATACTGTAGCTTTATGCTAACAATAATAAATAAGCACTACTCTACTAACCGCAGGCTCAAATAACAGAAATCATATAATTGAGGTACAATGCTATAGAAATTTAAAAGCCCTGTTGTTGAAAGAACTATATAAGAATCCACTGAAACAGGCTGCTAGTACCAGTGCAGCATGTAATGGTTCATTTGCCAGTAATAAAAGCTGTTTCTAAGAGTATCCATTGCAACCTCTTATGATATTAGTGGGAAATAAGAAATATTCCAAGTAATTAACTTTGGCAAGCTTTGAGCTTTCTTTTTACAGCCAATTCTTATGGATCATCTTGGTATATCAAGAGACAAAATTTGGACTTGCTAAAAAATTGCCACTCCATAATTTACAAAAACCTTGACTGAACATTTGAGGCAAGACTATATGGATTGTTTATTTTCTCTCCCTTCTTTGAACAAACCAGCAGACCATTATGCCATATAACAATTTTTTTTTGAAAGCCCTCTTTGCTTTGAAAGTACTTTGCCATATCGAGTTGGGAAATATTGCTTGAAAGACTGAAGTCCAACGTTTCCTTGGAGTGACCAAAGTGAGTAACACCATTCTTTGGATCCTGAGCTTCCTCTTCCTTTACTAGCCATGTAATATGCTTCAGCTGACAGTTATGAAAATGAGCTTTGCGGCCAGATTTTTTTGGATGAATGCACAATGGTCCATTGCTGATTGGGAGATTCTGGAAGTTGTAGTCCAAAACTAACTTTTGTAAGCTCTTGGTCACAGGCATTATAGAAAGTGTCTTTTGGGAAAAACTTCAGACATAGTATCCAAATGATGGATGCTGAGATCTGACAGTAATATATCTGTAGGTATCAGTGTATCATCACTCAGCCATTCAATACTCATATCTTGATTCATACATTAGCACTGTGGTGCTGTTGCTACTGCAAATCCAATTCACAAAAGCAACAATAGAAACAAAACAAAAATCCTTCATTAATATTCTATGGCAGTTGTTCTTAACCTGGGGTCCAAACCCCAGCTGCTGGATACCAACAGCAGCCGCAGGAACAGGGGCTGTGGCAGTGGAGGGGATTGTGGGTGCTGAAACTGCTGAAACTGCTCCCTCAGGAGCAGGAGCAGTTTGGACATGTGCACGTATACACCCGCTGATGACTCCCTGATGAAAAAGGGACACGGTAGCAGGTGTGTGTGCACCCAAACTATGACCCTAGAGATCAGGGTTTGAATCCCCACTTTTAGGTGACCTCAGGCAAATGACATTCTTTCAGCCTTAAAGAAAGGCAAAGGCCACAAATCTTGCTGAGAAAACCCCCATGACAAGTTTGCCTTAGGTTTACCATTAGTCAGTTTTCAAAGAGGAGAGATATGGTGGCTAGAAAGAACCTTCCTCTGTCAGCAGCATTTTGTTGTTGTGTGCTTTCTAGTCACTTCTGAGTTATGGCACCCCTAAAGTGAACCTATCACAGGGTTTTCTCTTGTTTTTTGGCAAGATTTGTTCAGAGGGGTTTTTCCTTTGCCTTCCTCTGAGGCTGAGAAAACATGACTTGCCCAGGGATACCCAGTGCCTGAGTGGAGATTTGAATCCTAGTCTCCAGAAGCCTAGTAAGTAAAATATACAGATATTCAAATCAATATTTGAATATTTAAATCTAAATTTAAATGTTTAAATCTTAAGTCTTGGGGGACCCCAAAGTATTTTTACATGGGGTCCCTGGTAAAAAAAAGGTTACATGGTTTACATTGAAAGATGGATTTACTGTTGCTTTAATTCTGATCGTGTTCATGGTGTAGCAATTTGAGTGTCAGAGTAGGACTTCAGGAGACCAGAGCTAGAGTACCCACCTAGCCATAGAGACACTCTGTATGACTTTGGGCAAGTCACACACTCTCAGCCTAAAGTAAAGGCAATGGTAAATCTCCTCTGAAGAAACCTAGCCAAGTAAGTCCTAAGATACTGTCACCATAAACTGGAGATGACTTGAAGCACATAACAACAACAGTGCAAAATTACTAAAAACCTTACTGGAATGTTGGCAAACATCATAAACCACGATTTTATTCTTTTTCTGGCTCCTACTTGCTTCTGTCAAATATGGATATCCTTCCCTCATCCTGTTTTCAGTGTATCTTCTCCTCTGAGGCCATTCACATGCAGAGTTAGCCAAAGACATTTTCCTGCCTGAGGGAGAACAGGAAATGGAACCTGTCATCTACACAGATCAAGATACATGGTACTCAAAGCCAGGCAAGTTATTTTGGCAAATTGGGCAGAAAAAACCCCACAAGCATGTCCCCTCACACTTGACAGTTAAAATGTACCCACAGCAAATGAAATCACTAACAATTTGCTGCCCTTACATGACACCCAAGAGTTGCTGCCTAAGGCAGCTGCTTCCTCTGTCTAGCACTAGGCCCACCCTGCGTCTGTGTGATCTTAATCTATCTACTTGTTATAGATATTCCTAACACTATAAGGAAGCAAAGTGTGTGTCTGTGAAAGAGAGGCACAGAAAGTAGTGTCATGGTAGCAAGCTGTCATTGTTCTTTGGCAATGTTTTGCATGACAGCCAAGGCCATTTCCGCACGAGACTGTTATAGCGCTATGATTCCACTTTCAACATCCTATGGAATCCTGGGGTTTGCAGTTTCGGGAGGGGCCACAGGCCCTTCCCAAAACTGCAAACCCCAGGATTCCATAGGATGTTGAAAGTGGAATCATAGCACTATAACAGTCTTGTGCAGAAATGGCCCAAGTCTAAGAGGAAAAATAAGGCAGAAGTGATATGAGTGTTCCATGATGGGAACACCTTACTTACTTATTTATTTATTTATTTATTTGACAGAGTAGGCACAAGGCATTTTGTTATTTAAAGCAAATCAGTAAATGTCTGCCCACCCACAGCAAGATGGACTGTTTTTAAAGCCAGCTAAGTTACATTGGACTATGATCCTAGAAACCAGGGTTCCATTCCCTGCTTGGCCATAGAAACCCCCTGGGTGACCTTTGATATGTCACATACTCTTATTGCCCAGAAAACCCAAGGATAGGTTCATCTTAAGTTCACCATAAGTCAGAAACGACTTACAGGTACACAAGAAAAATGAAGTTATTTTGGCACGTGAAGCAGAGAATCACATAATAATAGCAAATCTAACAATTTGCTTCTTGCTGCCCTTTATGAAACCAAAATTTGCTCACTCTGCTTAATGGTAGGGCTGGATCTGCTTTACAAAAATTGTAAGCAGTGGGTGGGACTGGGCTGTGTTACTGATATTGAATCGCTGATATTTCCTTTATCCTCCACATCCTCTTACCAATCCTCTATCCCCCATCTAGTCACTATTAGGCTAGATGAAGGCAGAGGAAATATACACAACAGAGCTACCTATTTCTTTTTAGCTTAGTAAACCTATTGGGAGTTTGGAACTTCTGGAATAATATTATCTAAGGAAAAGACAGGAGAAAACATCCTACTTGATAACATTGTCCTGACCACTTCACCCCATCAAGCTACACTGCTTTTCTATAATGATAAAGCTACCCATGTTTTTCTGTCTTTCATTGTTTCAGGACTGTAAAGCCAAGACATCTGAAACTTGGCATGGAATCTAATGGGACTCAGGGGTGTGTACCTCAGGGTTATTTGGTTTTTAAAGCACATTAATTAATTAATGCTAATGAATTTAAATTTATCTTTTGTGAGTTGCACCATCTTCTGTTACTATGCAGCAGACTTCCCTAACAACAGCACAGTTATTATTCAGGACTAGGTATCCTGTTTTTAAAAGGAGATTTATAAGAAACTAGTTTACCAAAAAAAGAAAGAAAGAAAGAAAGAAAGAAAGAAAGAAAGAAAGAAAGAAAGAAAGAAAGAAAGAAAACAAAAACAAAAAAACAACAACTAGCAAATAGGTCAGCAAGATTAACTGAGATGGCAGAGCAGGACAAAATGGATAAGGCTGCATTCAGAGCATCTGAGATTTCAGAGCAAGACAGGAACCAGAGTAGACAGCAATGACTGGAGACAATCACTGAAGAGGGAAATAAAACTCTGCATTCTTCTGTGATGTAGCCTTGGATTCCAATTTGTGAATTACAATAGTTCATGTCATCTTCTTGCACCCTGCCATGAAAGCAGATGAAAAGAACCTCTCAAGACATGTTGAAATGGTTACAAAAGTGTCGCAAATGAGTGGGGACACCCCTTGTGAAAAACATCTCACAAGAATGCAAGAGGTATGCATACAGTTCTCAAAGCTGATAAGGCTTTGATCACATCTGATGGAAAATATATATCTACCTTTGACAATAGTGCAATGTTGCTAGGACCCTGCTGTCTATCACACTATGTGGCATCTTATTGATTAGTTCCAACTAGAGAAGATCCTTTTAAGCAATTGTTGAGTGATGAGTCAACGTAAAAAAACAAAACATCTAGAGGATTCTGTGGATCTGCTGTAGTATGGACTTTTATAAAAGGCCCATCAAGACTATTTTCTGTCAAGGTTCTAGACAACGTAAGGAACAGCAAATATAAAATGGAAAGATGAATTATCTTGTGTTTGGATTTGTTTTAATTTACCTAATTCATCTTTCCATTTTATATTTCCTGTTCCTTACATTGTCTAGAACCATGACAGAAAATAGTCTTGATGGGCCTTTTATAAAAGTCCATACTACAGCAGATCCACAGAATCCTCTAGATGTTTTGTTTTTTTACGTTGACTCATCACTCAACAATTGATTAAAAGGATCTTCTCTAGTTGGAACTAATCAATAAGATGCCACATAGTGTGATAGACAGCAGTGTAGATTACTGAAATATCTTGTGTTTGGATTTGTTTTAATTTACCCATTTCAGTAATCTATGCTGGAGTTTATTTGTTTAACTAGCTTTTTGTTGCACAATTGCTGTTCCTTACTCTGCATGCATCATTTCAGTAAAACTATGCCTTTCATGTCAGTAGGTCAGTGAGTCTGCTTTGGGGTTTAACTTGGGTGTTAAAGGAACTGTCCAAAGAACTGAAACCTGGCCCTAAAATAGGTGGACAACTCATTTAATTTCAAACTAAGCCTAGGGCAGCTTTTCCCATTCCACTGCCACAGAAGCTATTTACTGTCCCTGTGAAAAGGAAATCCAGCAACATATCTTGTACACGACTAATGGCTCAGTGAGGACATAAACTTGCAGAAAGGACCCAAATAAGGATTTATACAAGCAGTTCAGGGAGAGAGGTAACCAGTAAACAAATGGATAAAGAATGAATTGCGTGGTGGCCAGGTAAGCATCCTCCAACTCCAGGATATTTGTCAGTGGGTCACAGCCATAAGTTGAGAAAGTGGATGGAAAGAGAAATTGGGAGGCTTTACAGAGGAGGAAGAAAATGTTGAGTTAGAAAGGGATTAGGAGGAGGAGCAGGAAGTGGCTATCAGTTTGTGGTGTGAGAAAAGGGGTTATCTCCCCGTGCAATTGGGGTATAAGGCACCTCTTGCTGCCCTCATGATGTAGGTCTTCTCCTCTAAACTTCTCCTCTTCTCCTCTAAACTTTTCATTACACTCTCTTTTTGTTCACTGATGCTCTGTAGTACAATCTGACTGAATTTTTTACATACTCTTTCCATAAATTCAGAGACAAACCTCCTCTTTTATCACACAGTTAAATGACAAAATTAGTGGTATAAAACAAGAGACTAGAAGAAAATGTTAAGACCCCTCTTTTTCATAGTTATGGGGCAGAAAATAATAATAAAGGAAACAATAACCAGAAATAGCTTTACGCTATTTCCTCGAGGCTCAAATATATAATAAAATCTTTAATGGCAATTATTTAAGCTTCATTCATCAAGGAAATTCATTTTGCTTACCTTCAGTCCGTTTTAAATTGCACTAGGTCAGAATTACCAATAGTATAAATTTATAAGATCTGCCTTGCTGGAGAAGTGTTAATGGCCCTGGGGTGAAAATCAATGACACATTTCAATATAAAACCCTTCTGAGATTTTAATAGAGGGGAATATGGAACATACTTAATTGTCTGAGAATTCTGTCCACAAAAGGTCTCCACAATGAGTAACTTCTCTCTTCCACCTTTTACTTAATGAAATTTGAATTGTGAAGCATTAGAGCCTATATATTAACATACAGATGTTCAGGACAAGATGATATGAGTAAGTTAGGGAAAAAATGGTTGCTAATCAATAATTCTTACTGCTAGTCACTAAAGAGACTGTTTTAAGGTCTATAACATCACATCAGAAGGAATGGTAGTGGCAATCTCTTCATAATCATATAGAAAGGCTTCATATGTTTACTGTTAGGAATATTGTTCATTGTAGTATCACCTGGTTTTCACTTTCTGAGTACTGACTATGGGTGATTTCTGTGACAGTGTATAATAAAGATATAATCTAAAGATTATAATCTAAAGATATATATGTGTGTATATAAACTAAAGATATAATCTAAAGCATTATTATAGCTATGACTTACGCCACGCTCATGGAATTATTGACATCCATTTTAGTATATTACAATGGAGAAAATGTTGGGCACTATTAAATGTATTCTAGAGACAGCTTAGTGGTGAAGCACACTTTTCTCACATAGATGCTCTTAGGTTTACTGTCTGACATCTACTCTTACATGGGATCAGGTAACAGGTGCCACAAAAACAGCTTTCTTTTTCTGAGAGCCCTGGACAGCTACTGCCAGTCAAAGTAGACTGTAGTTGGCTGAATGGGCAATAGTCCAATTTATAATAATTAATAATAATAATAATAATAATAATAATAATAATAATAATAATAATAATAATAATAATATTTATATCCCGCCTCTCCCCATGGATCGAGGCAGTACTACAACAATACATTAAATACATTAAAAGCATTAAAACATAACCAATCCTCCCCACCCACCAACCTTTAGTGCCTTAGTTCCCTCTCGTTAGGATTACAGGGCGCTCCACATTCACTAAGGTTAGGGTTGCAGGACCCTTGCAGGCTGTGGCTGTGAGCCATCCGTAGTTGGCCAGGAAGCAGCTGGTGGTGGAGGAAGAGGAGCTCAGATGGATTTTGAAAGGACTGTGCAGCCTGATAGGAGCTACTGAGAGGGAAGGTTCTTCCAGAAAAGAAGCATCTGAGGTAGGGGGGAGGCAGACTCGAATGGCGGATGAAAAGAAACTGAAAGATAGAGGAGCTTGGTGACCTTGGACATGCCTGATACACGTGAGGGGTGGAGTTACCACCAAGCTGCTCAGTTCTAGAACTTTCCAGAGGATGTCTCTGCGCAGGTGCAAGACCCAGTTGTGTGAAGGCACAGAGACCACGAAGAGGAAACTAAGGCCTCTTTGATTATCTTGTTTAATTGTACATTCATCAGCATTACTCCTGTTTTCAGTTTTCAAAGCTGCTGTGATACTTTTTTAATGTTATGTCCTAGTTTTCTGGTCCTATAGTGATTCAAGTTGTCGCTGAGTGCAAGTTATTTCTGACTTATGGCGACCCTGAGGCGAACGTATCACAGTTTTTTTTAGAGTTGAAAGTGTATGATATGCCCAAGTGGGTTTCCATGGCCAATTGGTGAATCGAACCCTGGTTTCTAGGGTCCTGGTTGAATGTTCAAACCACTATATCACACTGACTCTCTACTGGTTCAAGTAGGCCTTGTCATTTACTGGTAGTTTCTGTCATTTTTGTTCAGAAAGTTTTCCACTGCCTAATGAATCTAAAGGCCTCCATCCTTCACCATCATGTCATCCACATAAGCTAGGCTTGTTAGCCTATGTTCTTAGATGCCTTGAGTCTCATTATTGAGAGGTAGGATATGAATGAAAACAACAATAATAAGCTTTTCCGGTGTGGTTAGGCACGCATATGGAACAGGCAACATTTCAGAGAAATCTACCTTGGAGGCTGTCGTTTTCAAACCTAAATCTTACAGCCTGTACCTTAGGCTAGGTCTACTCTGTGGCCCTTTCTCGAAGTATGGTAGATATTGCCTTTGTATAGCCTTTTCCAAAGCTGCGCTATACTAACCTGAGTATGTTTTACTTTTTCTGCACCCTCTCAGACTTACTTCTTAGAGCATTGTAGGATTCCTGCAAGATTCCGGCTCTGTAACGTGGGAAATTTACTATATAACTGTCACTTTCTAGGAGATTCTGCCCGGTGTTAATTCCTTTACTGTGCCTGTATTTTGCTTCAACTGCTTTTGGTACAAGGGATGTAAATTACTGTATTTTTTTTCCCTTGCAGGCAAGAAAGAATAATTTTATTATTTTTCCTCACAGAAAGAAAGTAGTCAAAAAATGCACAGTTCAGGACTTATATGGCACCAAAAACACATGTAAGAAGCAATTTTGGCATGTTTTTGGTCTTCTGGGTTGTTTTGGGCTGAGCAGAGGTTTTTATTTTTCAACAGGTAATGATGTAAAGTTGAATTCCAGGTCAGTTCCTGTTTAAAAAAAGCCTTTTCCAGGTCTAAAAATGTGTCAGAGGTGGCAAAACCAGGGTAAACGCCACTCTTACATCACCTTGGGAGTGTTGGGAACATTTGGGGATACGATAGCTCAACTATCTATCTATCTATCTATCTATCTATCTATCTATCTATCTATCTATCTATCATTTTTTGATTGGGGTGCAGCACTTCCAGAAGGAATTAGAAGGCAGTCTTCTAATTCCTGACAGTTGCCTTCCTCCCCCTAAGGAGGGGCTTGCCCATTCCAACTGTCAATTAGCGGATTCTTCTCTATGGACACCAAATGCCTCTTGATCTTGTCTAGGTGGAGGCCCCTCCTGATCCCTGAAGCCATCAGTCCTCTTCCATGCAGAGAGGAAAGGAACTATCACCTTTTGCCTTTCTATGTATGGGCTAAGGAAACAAGTCTTCATCCAGCCCTTGGGAGATGTCATATCTTCATCCAGCCCTTGGAAGATGTCAGATAATAGTTCTTAGAATTAACAATGGCCCTTGCTACATCTATCATCTATGCATTTGTAGTTATGATAAAGCTGTATCTTTTCAAGAAAAAAAATAGAGGCTTCTATTCAACTGATCTGTGTTGCTGGCTAAACTATGGTTTGTTCAGTTTCACCATGCCAGCAAGGTGTGGTGCAAAAAGCAGCTTTAATCAAACTGTGGTTTATGATCCCATTTCATTAATAATGAGCTAAACAGAGTTCCTGCAACTGAGAGAAAACATCAGACATCAAGCACTAGAATGTATCTCCAGCCTCTAAAAGGGATGCTCCTAGTTAAGACTTCAACCAAATTGTAACACGAAATTTGTACTACTTTGCTGGGACTTGGAAAATGGTAAGGTGATTTCAGGAAAAGGAAAAGCCCACTTCGGTGCTTCCATACCTTCTGACAACTTTTCTCACTTTGTTATATAAGTATTGAAAGGCTGTGGGTTGAAGGCAGATTTTTGCTTTTGTTGTTTGCCATCATCTTGGTTTTGACTTATGGTAATCGTCTGAATGAGTGATCTCAATGAGCCCTGGTGATCAGTAGGCCTACTCAAGTCTTGCAGACTCAGGGCTATAGCTTCCTGAAGCCAGACGTCTGTCTTAAACCAGATTTACTGCTCTATGTTGCTGAATGGCAGGAAGGTTTCTGGAACATGGGAAAGGAAACCCTCACCTTACCCCTGAATCAGGGGCAGTTTAATTTTGTGTTATTCCATTCCACTCAAACCAAACATTCACCTCAGGGTTTCTATAAATTATTGGCAGCAATGGAATGTCAATTAATGCCTTTTAATATATTTGTGTATGTATTGACTGAGATACTGAGCATACTACTGTACTCTGCTACTCATTGCTAAACTTACGCTCCTTTGCTTCTGCTCCTTCACAAGAGTGATCAGCAAAGTATGGGCCTGGAGTTGCAAGCAGATCCAAACATTTTCTCTTACCTTTGGCATCCATTTTTAACTTAGAAATCCTCTAGATTTTCTTATTTTATGCTGTCAATACTCCTTAGGTCCCTGAAGCTCACAGGACCCTTTTTCTTCTCCTTCTTTTTTTTTTTTTAAACTTTGGCTAGCATCCTGTTCAAAACTTTGGCTAGCATCTTGTATTTACAATGTTATAAGCCAGACCTTTGACACTGTAAATCCTGCAATTCATTCACAGTTGTGCCACTATTGCCATGACCACAAATGCCACCTCAGAAGCCAAGGAGCCCCACCAACCAAAGGAGTTTTGAGGTGCTGGAGAGTGGAGTGTTGAACAGTGAAAGATTTGGGAACTTTCAGCCAGCAAGGTATTGTACAAAAAGCAACTGAAACACATCCTTGCAAAGATCCCTGTGCTGCTTTTCATTCTGCACCTCACTGGTAGGAGAGGGTTGTACACATCGTCATTCAGTGTCCTGCAAGTTTTTTGGTTGGTCTAGCTGTACGATTTCCAAGGTGATGGTGGGGAATCATCAGACGTAGCTCCAATGTTACAAAACCAATCTACATCTGACAAAGAAGGATCTTGCGTATTAAATGTAAAAATCTGTATGTTTTTGCATGCTGAGAAGGTTCTCTGAATATTTAGAAACTACTGCCATGTTGCTAGGTGGCCCAGCTTTGCTTATAAGCTAATAAACCATACAAGTCTAACATTGGGACAAGGAAGAGAACAAACTGATGAAAATTCTACTGTCTCCTAGCTCCTGCACAGTATTAAAGTTCCCAGGGCACCAATGACACAGTTATTAGAGTCAAGGCAGTCTTCAACTATATTTTAGTTATAGAAAGAGAAAACAAGAGGCTCTTTCTCCTTATAGAGTGTACCAAAATGTCTTGTTTCAAATGCAGTTCAGGAACTCTCATGTGAACTTGATAAGGTGATCTATGCCCAATGATCTCTAAATGAGTCACATAACACAACAAAGTACAAAAACAGCTTTTTTTTTTTAATTCTGATTGCCAAATTATTTAAGGCAGGTATAAAAATGAAAGCATTCAATATACATTTTACATAAAATAAACTAGATTACAGCATAAAACAAGTAACCAGGCAATGGCATTAAAGTCTCTTCTTCTAAAACGGGATAATTGTAAACATTAAAAAAAAGACTGCAGGACTATTCAAGTAATAGAACAATCACAGATGTCTTCTGGTATGCAGGCTATTGGGTTATTTGCCATTCAAGATTATAAAAAGGACATTTCTTTATTCACAGATGTTCATTATTTCCCCATTTAAAATCTGTACATTATGTACAACACAGTTTTTGTGGTACTGGCAAGCCCATGCCTTCCAAATGTATATTCTTCACAATACACAATTACAATGAAACAGTTAATACAGTAACATTTTACACTGATGCATCTTAATAGGAGCCACCAAATAGACATCTAAATTGTACCAAAGTGTCATTGTCGTCATCACAGTTAGCCTCTATTGAGGGTTGTGGGCAATATTAGAAGGGTATGCAAGATTCAGGCACACAGATACATAACATTAGTTATTTACAATTTAAGAAAAGCAAAAGGAAGGAAAAAGAAACAAACAACCTTTTTGTGGTTAACGCTTTCTAAACAAGACAAATACACTTCTTTTCATTTACTTTGTGGTTTACAACTTAGCAGCAGACTCTGTGTGAGCCTGATTACCAATACAAAAAAGTAAAGAATATATATATATATATGTATATTTATATATATATAAGCATATATATATATAAAAACAGAAGTCTAAATACAGCAACATTTGTTACTCTGTGATAAAAATCTGCAATTTACAAAAATGAAATGACTGGTTTTTGCCTGCCATTAAGGCATTTCAAATTAACACCATGGAACTGATGTCTGTAATAAAGCGCTTTTTTCACGTGATCCAGTCACATGACAATGTACATTTCCATATTTATCATTCTCTGAAAAACAACAGAAAACAGAGAATTGGGTTTAGAACAACATATTTCAATCACCTGTCAACAATCTCAATAAAATGAAGGACAGTAAATAGGAAAAAAAATGAAAATGAGTTATGTTGTAACAATACTGGAAGGACTTGAATTAACCTTGCATTTAATTATATATAAGGTTTCAATTTCCTCTGGAAGGTCAAAAAGTTATCCTGTTTAAAAGCCCATACATTATTTATAAAGAAATACATATTGCACATTATAAAAACAGAGAATACTGTTCTTATTTTCTACTAATATGTGGCTTCTTGCATGTATACAAAAACGTCAGAAAAGATGCATATACAAAGGAGCATACACTATGTACATTAAACAGATTGAAAGCGCTACTCTGTGGGTTCTAAATGGCTTGCTTTGACATGATAGGCAAGATACGTACAAATTTTTCAGGAGAACATAGTCAGCTTCAGCAATTAATTATCCATGCTATGATAACAGCTCAGTGGAAAATGCTATCATGAATAGAATAATGCTGCTATTAACCAAACAAAGCATTTGCCCTATAAAACCAGAAATTTAGGAAGACCTTCTTTCTCAAACACTTCAGTTTGCTTTCTCCACCCTTCCCTATTAAGAGATCTATCTGAGAATAATTTGTGGTTTCTAGGATATTTACCTTCTTTGTGCAGGAAACATACCAGATGCAGATGCCTGAGCAGCCACCTGCTGAGTGGCAACAAGGGCAGCAGAGGTCAGCCCTGGAGGAAAGGTGAAACAGTATATCTTAGTGGATGCATTTCCTCAGCTTTCTGGTCCTCACTAGAGTCGACAATAGGTACAGACCTCCATTTTAACAAGACATGAATCAGAATAGCACTGCTGTACTCTGTGCAGAAGGCATACATAATTATGGCAGGCAAGCAGAAGGAGAAAAAAACCTGCCTCCTTGCTCTAACCAGCATGCCTTCTTAAGATTCCACCTAATAGGCATTTTATAAGGGAAGAAGGCATTCCGCCTTATTGTATTCTTTTCCAAGTACCACACCGCATGGTGCTAAATGGCTTGTATGAATTCTTGAATAGGAAGCTCAGTAGAAATAATAGGCACCAGGAAACAACAAGAATCAAAAGTCACAGTAAGTTACAGCAACGATGTGGTAGCTACTCGGAACATAATACTTTCATAATAGCTATCATTTTAATGTTTTTCCTTTTGAATGCACATAATGGATCCCAAAAGGCGTATGGTTCCATTGAATTGCATTTTGAAACAGTCAAGACTTCTACACGAGAAAGAAAAGAAACTGCTAAAGCACTGAGTGAACATAATGAATTAATGCTGTTAAAGCTACAAATACCATAGCAGTTCTTTGCAGCATGTGAGAAAAATCTCCTTTCAATATTCCTAGAATACAGGGGCAGAAGGAAAAAGCACCTTTGTGTTATCTGACTATGAACCCATCTGTTCCTCCATTCATATGCAACCAGTAAACACAGTCCTGATTCTAGAGCTGGAAGAATTTTAGGGCTGATTGGTAGGTCTTTTCATACAGAAACTGCTCTAAAGATGAGTTTTTAAAAATGTTTATTCAATATAGTTTTAATACTGTCTGCTAATACTGATTAATAGAGAACATCTTATTTCAAAAAAACCATTCAGCTGTCTCTTACCAGTTTAATTTAAGGTTCCACTTTGCTTTAAAATATTCCTGATAGGCTTCATAGTACATCAAGCAGGTTAACAATGAGGATTTTATTTTATTTAAAAAAGATACTGTCATGTACAAATAGGAAAACTTAATATCCAAGGCTAGTATATCTTCATCCCTTCGTATGCATAACACTTTATACCAAGTTCACAAAATGAGTTCAATCATTTCAGTAGTTCTAAAAAGGGAAGCTGCTGCTCACCTTGAAATGGGTCATATTGACCTGGAATTAGTGGGTAGCCCATTCCAACATGAGTATGGTGGTGTGTATGAAGATGCCGTTGGCTGAAAGGAGAATGACGGTCTCGCTCCCTCTCGGTTTCTCTCTCACGCTCAGCTGTAGATTTCTCAACAGGCTGATAATGAAAGGATGTTAAAACAATGTCATATTGGAGGATCCAAAAAAATCCACTGTGGTTTACAATTTTCACTTTGACTCAGGTTACTTTTATGTGTGTGTATGTATCTTTGTGGTATAGTGGTTTAAGCACTGAATTATGATCCTAGAGACCACAGTTTGATTCCCCACTTGGCCACGGAAACCCACTGGAGGAATCTCGGTGCATCACATAGTCTCAGCCCCAGAAGGTTTGCCAGCCTAAAATATAGCCTAAAGCACCTGGTGGTCTCCCATTCAAGTACTAACCAGAACTAGCCCTGCTTGGCTTCCCAGATCAGACAGGATATGTTACTGTTAGAATATTTAGGCTCTATACTTTTACGGAAGAGTAGATTTCATTCCTCACTAGGTGAGGTGCTTTGTAACAAGGCACTGAAGGATTTTTCAGTCTCATACCACTACTCCAAACTATTTAATATCTCATCAACTCTGTAGATTTAACCTATTTTACATTCAGTTGATGTCTGGCACATCCAGTCTGAACCTCTGCCAGCCTATGTCAACTTGCTCCAGGGCAACCACAATTTATTCTGGGAACAAAATCAGCATACACTTGGCTTGAGAAGCAACACCCCCACCCACCTTAATTTTAACAGAAGGTTAGAATAGCCTTTGTTTCAGCAATTAAAATTTAAAAATTGATTTTAATAGTGATGCTATTAAACTTAAGCACATTTTCAAAGTAGATTATTGTACTCCTTGTTCTGGGTATGATATATTTTTAGATAGTTCAGCTTCTGTACTAGACCTTGTCCTGTCAAATTAACCTGAATACTCATCAAAGGAAAATACAATGCAACAAATCATACAGAACCAACGTAACCCCAAATCTAGCTGCTAGTCCCATCTGGAATGGACCCAAAGAATCAATGGAAACTTAGTAAGTCATCATTTATTTTACATTCCACTGATTAAATGGGCCAACTCTAGCTGGAAATAGTAAATAAATTTGGGCCACAAGAGATTTAAAACTAGGCCCCAACTAAAATACTTAGCCTTGTCTTATCAAATCAGTAATGCAACCTAAATCTTCACTTTATTATTAGTTCTAAAGTAAGTTATTGATGCACTGCAACATACATAGTCAGCTATCTCTATACATTTGTATCCAAATAAGATATGCTTCAGCTACACAGTTTTTTTTTCCATCGAGAAAGAACTATGCCTCTGGTGACTGCTGTCATCTGAATCCCTGCCTCACTCTACCTGATGGCAGTGCAAAGGTACCATGTACTGTAAACCACTACAAGCAGAGATATTTCTGTGAGAAGGAGATGAAGAGTCAGGTTCAGGGGTTAGAGAATTTTGGCAGGCCTCACGATGCTTGAGAGCTTTTGAATGAGTACATATATAGCATTGCAAGATCCCTGTTTTGTTCTAAAACCACAATGCAAATGAAGCTCCTTCTATTTTGCCCTATGTATGGAGTTCTAAGAGAGCGAGCTAATGGTCTGAGCACTGGACTACAATCCTGGAGACCAAGGTTCAATTCTCCGCTCAGGCACGGAAACCCACTGTGACCTTGGGTGCCTCACACACTGAACTCCAAAAAAAAACAAAAACAAAACAAAACAAAAAAACCTCATGACTGATTCACCTTATGGTCACCATATATCACAAATGACATCAAGACACACAACAACACAGCAACATGCAATTCTAAAGCAACAAGAGATTTCTTACAGCAGGAGACTTGCTGCGATATTGGTTGGCATGCTGCTGCAACAAATCCAATGCTTTAGATTCAGTGGTTGATTTTACGTTGATGCTAGGGCTGGTACTGACTTTTTCCACCTCTTCTCTCCCGGACATCTTCCCATAAACAGGATAATGAAATCCTGGTGAGAGATAGGCCCCTGCAGAGAAACAATAAATGCAATAAATGCAATATCAAGTGCATTTACTGGAGAGGGCAACAATTCCAAATACATCCAATTCAAATTACAAAAGTTGTAAGCAAGCAATCTGACTTTCTGCCCACACCTCAGCTAATTCAAACTAACGGAGGGTTATATGGAAGGTTGAGCTTACAGCCATTTCCATGATTTATGGGTCCTCTTATTAGCTGAAAGGAATATTAAGTATAATGGTTCTGACAGTAAATACTTAGAATATTTTTATAGATAATAAACTATCTGTCAGCATAATGACCATACTGTTACCCAATGGCAGACCCATCCCAAGGAATATAAATTTCATATCAAATATGCCCGCCATGCCAGAGAGGTTGCCCGAGTGGATACATAGACAAAGAAGTCGAACGAACGAAACTAGGTCAGGCCAGGAAAATCCCTAGTCACACTTCCCCTAGGAGACCTCAGGCTTAACATGTCCACATGGACAAAGGGTTCCCAGCCAAAAACATCCAACTTGAGTGGATTATTGGATTTTCCCCAGGTTGAGCAACTCCAACTTTAGAAAAGTCCTACATGGTGAGGCCCACCTGCATAAACCAATCATGCAAACTACCAAGTTGCTATTGTGTGACACTTCTCCTTCTGTTTTGACCATTGTTCTTCCTGGGAGAGGGCCTGCCCTTGAGGTATGTTCTGCCCCATAAGTAGTCCCAGTTTTTGAGAGTCTCTTCGGAGAACTCCCCGACACGCTAGCAGACCAGCACTTTGTTAGTCAAGTGATCCCTTCAACTGTTTCTCTTTGCTGAGCTCCGTGCTTCTCACCACTTCCTAGACTGAAGACTTCAGGATAGGTGCAGTATCATCACCTTTACACCCTCTCCGCTGAATCCCCTATCATTTTCACCTCTTTTCTTTCTCAATAGGCGTTGTGTACATGAGTGAGTGAGTGAGTGCATTGGTGCGTGAGAACACATTTATTAATAAAATCCAGTTATTGGTATGACTGGCTGGCTTTTTGCTTGGTTTGACCCCATAAAAATTGGGAACAAAATTCTGCTGGGTTACCCTGCCCCTCATTTTGCTATTGCCAGTGCTCCGCTAATTTCTCCAATTTTTGCATTTTTGGAACGAATCAAGGTGTCCCCCACAGGACCCCCAGAAGTCAGGGTAACAATACCAGAATGTTACTGAATGTGGAAACTGTATCTGGGAATGTTGACAGTTCATAAAAAAAGTAACAACTTGTGCTAAATCTTTTTCATTCCTAGAACTTTGCAAAATAACCATCATTTGTGATGCTTCTAATTTTCTTTTGCTGCTTACAGGGAGTGTCAAAACAGATTGGCTATTGCTTCATCTGTGCCTGCCCCATTACTTTCAGTACGCACCTGGATAGCTGTGCATCAGAACAGGAGAGACAGCACGGTATGCAGGATGATTAGGATCATACATCTGTGGGTAAGGGTAAGCGTGCAAGTACTGTATATATGACTGATGCTGAGTCATTGGAGAGGAAACAGCCACTCTAGCACCTCGTGACTCCTTCCAATTTACAGGAGTCTTTCGATCATCATTTTTTATCTTGCTCTCCTCCTGTGACTGGGAATCAGAACGCTTCATCTCCTTAGGCTCCTCTTTAATGCTGTTTAATGAGACAGGAAGGTTAGGGAAGGAGGCTTCCTTATTAGGTGTTTTTCTGGGGCTATCTTCTTTTAACTTTTTTTCTCGTTCTAGTTCCTCTGTTTTTTGCTGATCAAGATATTTTGGCTGATATACATAATGATGCCACGTTCTTGTATCTGGGTCCTGGCATAGGAGGGGAGGGGGAAAAAAAAAACAGTAGTTCATTTTTTAATTCATTGTATAAAAGAAACATGTTCATAGCTACCTCAGTCCAGCAGAAGAGTGAGCTGGAGAAAGCAAGGGAGTCGCACAGTGTAAGAGCTACTTTGTCCCTGTGTACTTATTGGAAGGAAATATGGAATTTATTGGTTGCAAAAGCAATTTGCTGTGCAGCACAGGAGTGTCATTTTGAGTAACAAAATCCTAGCAGTCCAAAAAAAACAAAACAAAACAAAAAAAAGGAATATTTGCAGAATTTTTGAAGTTGGAAAATACAATTTGGTGAAAACCTGAAATACAGGCAACAGTTTAAAAAAAAAATCAAACCTAAAGTAAGAGCATATCCAGACTGATTAAAAAGATCAGAAAGTCCTAGAGTTTGTTCTTGTTCTTTCCTGTTTTATTTTGGAGATCTTTATGCATTTTGTTTATCCCAGAATGTTTTCTGTCAGCTCTTGGCACAATCAGATGCTTTTTATACCAGCCTCCCTGCCTCGTGTATTTTAACCTAGTACAAGATCAGAAAACAAGGAATAAAATCTGCAACTTTTCAATCAGTCTGGATGCACTCTTTGTTTACTGTTTTGTAAAGGATACTCACTACACATAATTAGCAGATACAACTATATATTTTGGTACATTTATGTAAAATATTAATATAAAAGGTTTAATTTTATCCAAACAATGACTGCAAATAATCTCTGCATTAGAGGCGCTGCTAACACAGTTAAGTTCATCTAAGTTTGTACCCACTGGGAAAAGTTTAAAATAGAAACTATCAATAGGAAACTAATAGAAGTTTTACTAGCTAGGCTTACAAAGATAGGCCAGGATCAAAGAACTGTATTAATACTTTTGTATACTAGAAGAGGTTTTAGGGTTTGTGCAGAAATGAATTTCCTTCTGTGATTTTTTAAAAATTAAGCTAACTACTAGCTCTAGAATTGTGAGAAAACAACTGGGAACAAATTTGCCTCATTTTTATTAAACATGGAAATTCTGGTTCATAATTCAAGAATGGTGTACAAACTTGGCACAATCATTATTAGTATGCATGGTAAATTTATACTTGAACATTTTTGAAGCACCTGAGACTTCAGATTTTTGTGGCCGTTGCTTTGGACAGAGTAGAAACCAGCAATTAACATGGAGATATATTATTTACATACTTGTGGGATTTCTATTTTTTTGTTTGAAAATATTTTGCAAAGTACAAAACTACAAAATGGGTTTGTTATCTATGTATGTGAGAACTTCCTGGTGGGATAAACTAAACTAGTGAAGTACATATCTGCTATTAGGTACATACTGTAAGAACCTAAAAGGAAAGAAACATTACTTTTTTATTCTGTGAGATGTAATTTGCATGCTCCTCCCTTTCTTTTTATACGTAATTGCAGAGAAGTGGAAGCTAGCTTGCTCTCATAAACACTAGAATACTAGGTCAGAATGTCATTATGTTACCAGAACCAGACACAGAGTGTACAATCTGGACTCTGGTAATAGCTTGATTCTAGCTGTGACAACAGTACCACTGCCATTCTCTTTGACAGTTTTGTATCAAACACATAAAACCATGTCTGTTACAAATGCACCACACAAAGAGGGGGAAAAAGAAGACAGTTCTTGGAGAACAAATCACTGTAATATTAATAATGAACCAAATCCTTGTTCTAAACTCCTGTGTTTCATTACCTTTTCAGGAGTAAAGTAGCTGCTCAAACAGTTCTTAAGTGAGATTTACAGACACTTTTAAGACACATGCCTTAATATGCATCTCCATAAAAAGTCTTGAAGTCCTCCTTAACAGACTTGCTGCAAGCTATAAAGCCTTATCCAATAAACAGAATTTCATTCAGTGGAACTATCATATAGGCAAAGCTGGAATCATAAATGAGCATTCACCCACACAGTTTAAGGAGCACACATGGTATAGGTCTTAATTTAACAAATGAGATAGAGAATTAAAGTCACATAAGCTCCCCTACAGGTTCAGGGGAAATGTGCCCAAGAGAACAACAGTGCATAAAGAACAACACTTACTCTTTTACTATACAGAAATGTTCTCATTGCATACAAGAAAGGAATGCATTTGAAGACTGGTGATAACATCCAGTACAGAGTAGATGATGTAACAATTCAAGTACAGAGCTCCTCTGAACCAGCTCCCTAGCTTTCCAAAGTTAACTGACTCAGTTATTTCATTTCACCCAGCCCTGCTGTGATTTAACAATTCATCAAGCCACAAAGTCCACAGTCACCGGCTGACCAACTAGCCATGAACAAAACCTTTCCTCTGCTGAGTGTAGTGGGAAGTATTATGGGAATACATGCATGATTTTCAAAATGCAAAATCCAAGCAATAAAGTTATTATTAAATTGGGAAGGCAAGAAGAAGCTCTACTCTAATTATACAAGCTATGTTTCCAAAATGATGTGATTGATTTACTTTGAGTGCAGCGATAATTGGATTTAACTTCTCTCTAAAGGGACTTGCACATTCTGCCAGGTTTCCAGTTTGCTATTTGTCTGGTCACTGAAGGTGAGTAAAAACAGCCACCAGCAGAACAGGCAAGTCCCTACTGACACATCAGAGTGAATGCAGCAAACAGGTTTAATAATGGATCACTCTTAACTTAGAACTCTGTCATGGGAAATTGTGCTTGAGGTTCTCTTGTAACCTCTGCTGCAATCCTGACAGCTAGGTAAAACAGAGCGACAAAATGATAGTGCAGTAATAACTTTTGTAGCAAAGAAAAAGACACCAATGGCACAGTCCTATGCAGAAGTCTCACCATGATCAAATGAGCTTACTTCCTGATAAATGTGGATAAAACGCAGGCTAAACCTGCTTCACATTAATTAGGCTTGAAATCATCATTCCTCCACCCCAAAATCTCACCTGTTTAAACCTTGTAGTGGGATCTACTCCTGTCTGCTTCATAGAATCCATGACAGATTTCATTTCCACAGCTTCTTTTATGAGCTGATGATTTTCCATTTGCTTTGCTTTAAAACTATCTGATTGAATCTGTTGCTGATGATTTGACAGAAGCTGTGATTTGCTTGTTTCCTCAGTTTTATTAGGAACTGATGCCCCTATTTTAGTGTTGTTTTTACTGGCCTCGGGTGTGGAAGGCGCTTTTGAGATAGTAGCTGAGGGGATGTTTTTCAGCTTGTCATCTTTTCCCAGGTCCTTGAGGGGGAGTTCATTTTTCCTCTCACACTCTCTCCCACTCTGTGCCATTTTCTGTTCTGCCAATCTCTGGTCCTCATAATATTTTTCATACTGCTGCCTATAGGCTGGATTAGAGGCCATTAAGGACTTTTGGTCCATATAAAGTCCATAAGCATACTGGCCATAGTAAAGTGACTGGGCAAGTGCAGGGTGCCTCTGAGTTATTACTGACTGGTGTTGAGGCTGTAAGTTGGTAGCATTAGATTCACTTTTTTTGGGCTCTGTTGGCTCCGCCTTATCTTTCTTTTCAGCTTCTTCTTCTGCTTCCTTTTTGATCTTCATTCCTTGTGTGTTATTGCTGTTCCCAGCTGCAGGGGTGCTGACCTGTCCAGAGTGCATGTAACTTGGAGAATAATAAGGATCGTAGCCATGGTAATAGGGAGAATGGGACTCTTTTACTTGTGCCGGTTGTACAGGGGTCGAGGAATGCCCTTTTACAACACTGTCTTTATTAGAAATAATATCTGAAGGGGAGCTGGCCTTTGACCTCATACCCTCTGACCTGCTGTCAGAGCCACCATCATCTGCGGCGTCAGAGATATCAGAGTAAGCAGGACTGTTGGTTTTAGCAGCAGCACCCTCTGCACCATTCTGTGTCAACACATGCAGCGGCGCCATTGAAGGCTGTCCATTCACCAAAGTGCTGCATTCCATTCTGGAGGCACTCCCTATAGAAGGGCTGGGCGCATTGTCTGTGAAAGTGTAAACTTTATCAGCTTCAGCTTTAATGCTCGCCATTCTGCTCTCTTGAGATTCTGACAGTCCATTAGCTAACACTTCATTCTTGCTGAGATGTTCCTTTAAAAAATGCCCAGCAATCTCTTTCCCAGTCCCCTTTGTGTCTTCTAACTTTCCCAGCTTCAAATCCATCTTAGGACTTCCACTCTCCTTGCTCTCTTTGTCTTTCAGTTTTCTCTTCTCCTTTTTCTTTTTGTCTTTGAGTAATGTGAGAGCAGGATTTACAGTGCTTGGCTCTCCCATAATTGTGGGCTTTGGTTGAATAGGTTTCAGTGGAGGGCTCTTTGGTGTAGCCTGCACAACTGTAGTTGTTAGCGAGGGCAATCCCGGCATTGAACCGGTGGTGGTGGTTGTAAAGGCTGCCGTGGGTATAGCTATTAACTGAGGAGGTGTTGGAGCTGGAGCTGGTGCAATGGGTCTGGCAGTTTTAAGCTTGGAAAGGTTTTTATCTACTTTACAGTTACTGGCTTTTTTCCCTTTATCTTTCTCTCCCATGTTCTTCTTGTCTATTAAACCCTCAGCTTCTAGTTTGGGCATTTCAGTGACCAGACTGCTTTCTGCCACTGAGCAGTTCTCCAAAGTCACTGTCATGTTAGAAATGACTGGCAGGCTGTTCAGTTCACTGTTTAAGCCCCTCTTTTTCCCAGAATTCCTCCCACTGTTACCTTGCTCCCTTTTCCCCTTTGGCGTCCCAGGAGTACTGAGGGAACAAGGAGACGTAGGTGCCTTCAGCTGATCAAAATGTGATAAATTTGTGCTTGGTTCATTGCATTCAAGTGCCACATTACTGAGCGCTTCCTCACAATCTGAGATTTTGTCTTCACTGTCAGGCTCAAATTCCAGTTTATTTTCTGGATCCAAATGTGCATGAGCCTGGTGATACCTCAACCCATTAATGTGCTTGTACTTCTTGTTGCAATTGGGGTGGGGGCAATCAATCAAAACTGGAGAAGAACAGCCTTGGTCCAAAAAAGTAGTCTCTGGCTTCCCCTGGGGAGTGGTTGGAGTGCTCCTAGAATTGGTACGAACACGTTTTCCAGATTTATTGTCCTCTGAACTTGAGTTCAGATCTAGCTCCATGGGTGGCTTATTCTTCCTCTTATTGGTGGACAAGGGGCTAACTTTGACATCCTCCATGGCACAATTTGGAGGTGTCCTACGGCCACTAGAATTAAGGCTGCCCCGTCTTCCTTTTCCATTGGCACCACCTCTGTTCTTGTTCTGCAGTCCTCTGGACTCTGTAAAGCTAACATCAGTCCCAGGTGTGGTTGCAGCTGCTGCAGACCTTGCTCGTTTTCCTCTGCCCCGACCACCTCGCATTTCCAGGTCACTTGTTGGTGATTCACAAAACCTGTGTAGATCAAACCAGAAATGGGTAAACAGGAGAAAATACCATAAACAACAAAGTACACATCAAACCAGAATGGAAGCCGCAAAGGACACCTTCAGTCATTTCATCTGAAGAAGATAAAGAAAAGGGTAGGATAAGTCTGTATGTGTCTTAATGGAGACACATACTTAATTGAGAACTCAGTTCTTATTCATTATGTGCCTTCCTTTATACACTGCTTCTTAGCCATCGAAGCAAACAAAGTTGAAATGTACAAAATTTAGTAAAAGCAAAATAATGACATCACAAACAAATAACAAGATACAACAACATCACAAAGCATAAAAAGTCAATTCTAATAAAATGTTGAGATGGGAAGCAGGCCAAGCCTCCCTCAGCAAGGCAGTCCATAGGGCAAGCATCACAATGGAGAAAGTCCTCTGGCTGATTGCCACTCACAACATATTGGGGGAAGGGCTCCCATAACAGGATCTTTTCTACAGATTTTATGACAAGAGAGGGAACATCTTAATAGTGAACTCATTTCCAACACCACAAAATATGTTCTTCCTTAATATCTATGTTTTACAGCACCTAACCTGAGTATGTGCTCTTCTCATTTATGGTTTCAGTTACACTGAATTGTCTTTATGAGCCTCTGTCCAGTTTTCATGTCAGAATTTGGAAGAGAAAGCAGAGAAAAAGCAGACTCAACCTGACAGCTTACCTGGGAGGAGCCCAATCGTGTTTCGTGCAATCAAGCAATGTTCCAACATAAGTTTTATTCCTCCATGTAACATTTACGACTAGGACACCTGCAGATGAGAGAGAAACAAAAATTATCACAGTAAGAACAAGAGTTTCTGAACATTGTTTAAAAATGGAAAGAGATGATGACGATGACAACAACAACAACATAGACTGCTTTCAAATACTGCGGTTTATAGGCTTCCTCTTTTGGGGTTTCAGTGACCTCCTATTAAAACCCACAGGAAGGTGTGTGTGCTAGCGTGCACACAAGACACAGAAGGAGAGCATAATCAAGATACAGCTGTGAGAAGGAAATGGTTTTCACTACGTCCTGCTGTAAAAAGGCAACAGCACCTCTTAATTTTGCTATTATGGCACATAATTGCTTTTGTTTGGCAGCCAGCTAACATAAATGGAGTGCCAATAAGGAGAGCTTACAGCAGTAGGTGACTTGTGAGAGATCTGCTTTATCTTCAATAATACAACAATAGCGATTCTATGTATTTGAATTACATGTATTTTAAAGCTAGAGTTCACACAATGGGTGTGCTACAGAAACATAACAATAACAATTTATTTGTTATACATATTTGATAGACACTGTATACCCTAGGTACCATTAAACACAGATAACATCTATATATTATTTACAAGCCAATATGGGATGTCCTTCATTTATCTTAACCACAATCTAAATAGACAAAGTGATAGTATCACAGCATCAGCTTTAAATATAATCCTTTATATATGTTTTTTCTCTGGAAAGAGATAAGAACTGCAGTTCAGTGTGCCAGTAAATATTCTTCTCCAATCCTTTATTAAACAAACAAACAACTGCTATTTGGTATCTCTTCAGTGGTGCTCTCACAGATAGACCATTTATAACAATTAGGCTTGTGGGCTACTGAACACAATGACATCTTTAATTCATTAGATATATACATGGTATATATACATGTAACAGTCATTTCTGTTTTCAAAGTGTTAAAATATGTGATCAAATAGCCCTGAAGCAATAATATAATTTTTCTGCAAAGATATTCTTTCTAAATAGCTAACACCACTTGTCAAGTCAGAATGATCCCCCCACTTACTATATTCTTTTGCATCTTCTAGTTCTGATTTCTGCTTCATAACCAGTGAAATAGCAAGTAAATAAATAAATAATGAAATCATGCCTCAGTTCCTAGTTTGTTGGCTTTTTTACATCACCAGTGTGATTTCTAATTTTGCATAAAACCTTTCCCTAGACTGCTGCACCAACGTAAAGAAAACATGTAACCTGCAACTTATTTCCTCAGGGTCCTTTTAACAGCAGGAAAGTATTTTGAAATGCTATTAGCTAAAGTACTTGGGAAGAAGGGATTTCCTTTAAGCATTTTCAACAGCGTATCAAGGAAAAAAATGGTTCCCTGCATGGTTTTAGCTTGTTATTGTAAAATGACAGTAGGATACCGTATTGAGTATGTTCCCTGGTTTCAGTGTTTTTTTAAAAAATAAACTCCAGATATGAAAGATAAAATCTTTGCTGAGGTAAGACTAACAGCAATTAAAATAGTTTATTTTTATGCTTCTTTTGGCTCTTAACAAATTTAACAGCTGGAAAAACACACTTCATTTCCACCTCTTAAAGGGAGGAAAAAAGACACCCGATAAAACAGTGGAGAGGGGGAAAAAAGTGGTCTGTTTTTCTCATCATTTGCTCTCTGGGGCACCGCGTGTGGTGTCAGAGACCTTTCCAACTGCTTAAAATTCTTCAGCATGTCAGCTATATTTACAGCCCTGGAATATATTGGTATTGCCAGAAGGTTACCGCATTTTTAGCATAAGATGCAATAGGCTGAATCACTTTGTTCCTGAGCCTCTGATGTAGCACAAATGTATAATTAAAATTGCTTGAAAGGGAAACATGAAAGAAACAACAAGCCCGCCATTCTTAGAGTAATAAAATTAAAAACAGGAAAAGTCTGCACAGACACTTAACATTTGTCTGCAGTGAAAGGCTTTTGTTATTGCCTTCCCCTAAGGGCTTCATATTTCCAGCAAACACGGATTCTGGATTGGCTGGCACATGCTGGGAATGCTGCTATCTCATTGGCCAGGTTCAGCACTGCAGCACAGGCCACAAAGAGCAAAGGAAAATAGTGATGTAACACCACAGTCCTGTGGAAGCGGAAGGAGGAGGGGTGAGGGGGAAGGGAAGGGCGTGCGCCAAGAATATTCTCAGCAAGGGGAGAGGCTAAATGCCTCCTGCTTCTGTAATCACACTGGCTTGTTTGTTCTAACTAGGCTTCTCAATGTGATGAAAGGTTACTGTCTGCTAAACTGCATTCCTTCCAAATAAAACTGGGTAAATTTCAAATACTTAGGTGGGGGAAAAAAAGCCATGGAGTTTGCCTACTGATTGACAAAATGGTGACTTATAGAAAGCATTAATCAGGGTGCTGGCTCTCTGGGTGACATGGCCAGCCCAACTGGCTGAACTAAATCGAAACCTGAAATCAGGGAAAGATTCAAATCTCTTGATAGGTATTTCTGGATGTTTTTAAGTGGCACACAAAGGCTGGGTGATATTACTGCGTGCTTGATGAATAAATCAAGTAAAGCACCTGCCCAGCCCTAAAGGCAAGGAGTTATCCACAAAATTGCAAAAAGGAGAGTTATAAAGTAAATAGGCAGAGGAAAAATAAGGGCTCCGCTGGAAACATCAATAACAAAGAGGTAGTGATATAAATTGTGTTTTTCTGGTATTAGCTGATAAAATAAATAGTGTTCACCAAATAAAGTATAAGTGCATGAACATATTATTAATTATTATTCTCGATTTTTCCTCAGAAGTACTCAAAGTGATTTGCAGTACTTTTAAAAAAGAAAACAAATCACAATTACGACAAATTAAAAATAACCAGCACCTTTCATCAGCCAAGCAACGATCACATATTCAATGCCTGCCAAAATAAAAATGTCTTCAATTGTGTATTGTCTTTCATTGTTATATGCACATACACACACATATATGGGTCCTACCATATCCCTGCTTCCCCCTTGTCCTTTCTATATATATGTTTAGCCATTTTAAAATACTCTTACAAGAAAATCACAAAGTACTTCTATATTTCAGAGGGAAAAAAATCCAAGACTTTATCTTTTGAAGTTTACCTATTCCTCAATTCTAACAATCATTTCTCGTTTACTATAATTTAAAGGCACATGCAGAATTTTTGACGTACTATTTTTAATTATTTCTTTTTCAAGAATATGTATTTTTGTGCACTTTTAATTTCAGCAAAATAATCTATTACATGCATTCATTCCTTACACCTTTTTTTAAAATGCCCTAAAACTAAAATCACTGATGTACATGGTTGAGGGAATTAAGATTAGTGAAATGAGTATTTTCCTTCTAAAAAAACCCAGAGGAGAATTGATTCATTGCCTTGCACAATCTGCTCTCTCCTCTTCAGTCACAGGAATGTTCTGTGAGAGCAAGCAATGAAGTAAGAGCATTTAATTTGGCAAACCTACTGCAGAAGTGGGTCAAGCGAATAAACTGCTACACCAGGAAGCATGCAACTGGAAAGACAACAGCAGTAGATGGAAATGGATATAATGAAAACACCATCCTGGCTCCCTTTTGCTATGTATGCCATATGGCTTAAGACATTTTGCTGTATGTACATATTAACACAGGAGTGAAATAGCTTTCCTGTCATGGTTTTCAGCTGGACAGAAGCCTGGTTTCAGAATCCAGGTTCAAAATGAGCTTCACAAAGGGCACCAAACCTGCTACTAATCAAATTTATCATAAATAAAAATACCATTTTCTTCCTTCCTTTCTTTCCTTCCTTCTTTCTTAAAGGGGAAAACGCTAAGCTTTCATGGCGGAGGGGTAGCCATGAGGGACTACTGGAGGTTTCAGACCTGCCTCCCATCCCAGGGTAGATTCACAGGCAGAGTGGCAGGGCTTGAAAAGGAACTAGCCAGCAGAAGCCTTAAACCTAGTGATCTGTAGCTGTCTTGTTTCCCAGCATAAAGGAGCTGATAAAGTAATTTTCACTCCTGCTGAAACAAATCAACCAAAGGGGTGGGGGAGGAGGTATGCTCAACCTATTTCCTGCCCAGGACACAGGAAACTGTGGTTCCTCTGCCATGGAATCCCTACCTCCATTCTATCTAACCTTTGT